>JAQFYM010000370.1:0-73634 GCA_034694785.1 Agrenia bidenticulata
GAGAAGGAATAACAGAAAACGAATATTGCTAATTATATGGAATTGCATAGTCCTTTGACATCATATGTAACAATGGGATGTTTATTACGTATAAACTTTGCTTGTTATAGTGTCTTTCGTATTATTCTATTTTATGCTATGTCTCTCAAGAACACATATTAAACATCTTAATAGGTGTTTATTTAACACTGCCCTAAAAAGAAGGTATTTTGCAAAAATGTGTTTATGACGTCATTTTAAATTGCTCAAATTTGATTTTAAATTGTTAAAAAGACACATCTGTTTAAAAACACAAACTAGTGTTTATAAAAGTTTTTCAAAAACGTATATGACCGCCGAAAACGACACAAAAATTAAAGTTAATCACTTATTAGCAAAAAACGTTTTTAAAAGACGTTTTTGATCGTTGAAAAAGACATAAAAGACATAAAGGGCTAAAACAGTTTATTGCAACATATATTAAACACTTTTAAATAGTTTTAAACGACACGATCGTTTTTTTTTACAAACACATTGCAATCACATTGAAAAACATTTGCAATAAACACGTGTTTTGTAGAAAAAGACACGCCCTCAGTTTTTTGTAGTTTATGTTGAACATTTAAAAAAAAACAGGCTATCTCTGTAAACCAAGACCACCACTACAAAGAGGACCGAGTGTGGTAAAGTACTAAAAACTAGTCTTTAAATAATTTGAAAAAGAAAAAAGGAATAATTATGGTATTATTGATTGCAAAAAAAAGAACTTGTCCTCTTACATTGGGGCGTAAAAAACGCCTAAAAAATGAAGAACCCGTAAAGAATGGAGAAATTTATAAAATAGAATATAATAGTTGTTAGGTTTTTGCAATTATAAGAATGCAAAACAATCATAGCGTTTAGTGACTATTTAATTTGTTTATTAAAATCTTTCGAAATTAATACCAACAATGGGCCTGTATTATTTTATACCCGCGGGTAACAGGCACGCCTATAAAACAATGGCGAAAAATACCCGCGGGTATTAGACCAAAATTTTAAAAATGTGTAATATTTTTTACCCGTGGGTAAATGCGTGTACCCGCGGGTAAAATTTGAAGTTTTATATTTTTTACATGCAAATTGAAAAGTACCCGCTGGTATTTTTGTCAGTTGATAAAACCCGGGGGTACTTTTTTACCCTCGGGTCATTAAATGATTTTTTTCGTATCCCTTCAGATGAACGATAAAATAAGTGATGAAGAAATGGATATGATTGAAATCGACAGCAATGCAGTGAAACCAATTAAAACAAAAAAGTATACAGAATCGGCAACGAATGCTCTTATAAGAGCTAGGCATGCTACAGAATTGAATAAAAAAGTTCAAAACGCATCTAATGCCGAATTTAAAACAAATAAGTTGTGGGCAGAAGTAAACACGGCGAGAAAGGAAAGCTTTACAACTAAAGAGATGCGGTCAAAATATAGCGATCTTTTAGCTAAGTTCAAAGAAGAGAGACAAAAGTAAATAAAACATGGGCGCACCATCTAAATGGCTGTAAAAACGCATTTTCATAGACTATTATTAATGAACCACCTACATTCCAGATAAGATGATTGATTCATCAGTTATCGAACCAGATAATTATGAGTCAAGCACGCCTAAGACGAAGAAAGCAAAAGTAGACAAAAAGGAAAAACTTTTTGATAACTTTGAGTAGTTACTCCAAATTAAGATAGAAGAGAAGATGGAGAAGAAAGACAAACAGGCGGGAAAAAACGAATACAAGAATGAAATTGAATTAAGAGTCATATCAGTGGAAGATCGAGTAAGATCTTTACATGACAAATTGGCTAAAAATAATGAACTAATGGAACAAATAATATAGAAATTAAATAAGGAGAATAAATAAATAATATTGAAAAAAGAAAATACTTTTTAGTCAAAAAAAAATAAATAGTAAATAAAAATCCATTATTTTTTTTAATTTTTTTGCAAATAATAAAAAAAAACAACATGCCACGAACATTTTTGAAAAAAAAACATTATCACTACAAAATATTTCTTTATCAAACATCATATATTTACCTTTAAAGGCCCCAATTACTCGCTCAACTCTTGATCTGTAAATACTTATTTGTCGATACAAATTTATTTCTTCTGGACTCATTGGTCTTATCACCGGTTTTATTCAATTTGGGTGTAATAGAAAAGGCTGGATCATCTAAAATATAAAAGCCGATGGGTAAATTTTCCAGCCAATCAGAAAGCCTGAAAATTTCTATAGATCCGTGCATCATGTGACCGGCCAAATCCGTTACCATAAACAAATCGAAAACATTTATAACAATCAACCCCTACGGGTAAGTTTAAAGTATATCTATTTTTGCGACCATAATAGTAAATCCTTTTATTTTTAACATACCTAATGTGTACTTGTGTGCCGTCAATAATAAGAACGGTTTCTTCTATATAACTGATGTCATAAATTTAGTCTACATTGCATTATATTTGTTTCTACATGGCAGTTTGATAAAATCCTGTATATTCTCAATGAGTAAATCTACGTAAAAACTTACGAGATTCCTATTTTTTGTGTCGAAACCCTAAACCTTGCTGACATATCCCGATATGAAATTCTTCGTGTCGTTTAATTAGCCGAAAATATAGTCTCTTTCCTGTAAAACGTATAAATTTTTATCGGCACATTTTGGCAGAAAGACATGCTGTAAAGTTTTGAAACTGCTCACGACTCAGTTTGTAATTATTATAGAATTGTTCCATACGTGTCGAAAATAATTTAGAAATACCATTCTTCTTTTATACGTATATGTTTGCCTTGTTGTCAGAATTAAAAAAAGCATCTATTCTTACAGGTCGAGGAATCTGAAGTTTAATCATCGCTGTCATCAAATATATCAAGGCTCATTTCTTACTTTTAAGGAGTAAATTTTAAAAGCTAAATGTACCCACGGGTAAAAAAATACGACTGTTGGTAAAATCATGATTTACCGACAGGTAAAAATCTACCCGCGGGTACAGCAACTTATTTTACCTGCGAGTATAAATTATTGTTTTTATCCTGGGTAACTTTAGTTTACCCGCGGGTAAAAAATAATACAGGCCCAATCTAGGCTGAATATAATTTGTCTCACAAAATATCAAAAAATCACACATTATATTAAAAAATCACACATAATATTAAACACTACAAAATATAAAAACACTACAAAATATCTACCACATTTATTCGTCTTTATCCCATAATTACAAATATTCTTCTTAACCGTCATTTCAAAACGCAAGTGGCGATCAAATTGATCAAAATCGTCATTAAGTTATCTATATATCAAAGAAAATCTAGCGTGAAAGTATATTTTTATTTTATTTCGTAATTATGTTTACGTGTATAATAATATAATAACAACTTAAGACAAAATTAAACTAAAATACACAGCTTAATAACACCTTGCAAAACACTAATGAAAAGGGTACTCCTCTAGCATTAAAAGTCAGTCACGTATACAGTTGTTGTCCGTAATGTGACCGTATACCTTTTTCAGGAACTGTATACTTTTCTCCCTCTTCTTATCTCAAACTACAAGTCTTTTTAACATAACTTTATGTATGGATTTTGCCATCACAACATCTACAGGAATAGCCTTATATATAAAAAAATCAATAAACATTGGCAAAACTCTATTTTAGACACCCTCTATTTAAGGCACAAGAAAAGTCGCCCCAATTTAAGGGACGGGCTGAAGATAAGTAATGACTAAGTATGATTTACAAAATTTAAAGGCTTCATAGCACTTGTTACTACCGGTTTTAACATTTAATATGCCGTAATTAAACGAATAACCAGCCGCTTTTGGACAATCAACTAGCCGCTGTTGGAAAATGAACTAGCCGCTGTTGTATGTTAAAAACGTTGCAATTACCTCTTCTATATGCCGAGATCTATTGTTCAATATGCCGCAATTGCTTGTTTAATATGCTGCATATTGAAAAATCAAAATGCCGCATAACAAAAAATCAAAATGCCGCACTTGTTTTTTTTTGTAAAATGTCGCATATAATTTTTCAAAATGCCGAATATGATTTGTCAAAATACCGGACCTTTTTTTCATATGCCGAATATGATTATCTAAAATGGAGCTTTTTTTTATGACTAAATATTGGGATGTTTTTATGTACTTAATTTTCATAAAGCTAATCTTATTAAACCTCAATTAACAAATGTACGGTAGGATTTAGCGTCCCCGCTTAGGGACTTCGGCTTACGTCGGGAATTAAAAGGCATTAGAATATGAACTCCTTTATTTACTTTCAGGTTATTTTTACAAACCTTATCTTTAAATCAAACATACATCAAATCTGTATCAAAAGGGTCTGTTCTCCGTGATAGCCCTGAAACTTCCTGTTTTGGCTAATCCGGAGATAAGCAGATAGCACCCTGGCCGCTTTACCTTATATTATAATACTGAACGTACGCGCCCACGTTTCCTTGCCTCCAGAGTCGGCAAGGGCGATTGTCGGCCCTGGGATTCGAACCCACGACATGTAAAGTGGTGGCCTAGTCGTTGGCCACTGAGCTACTAGCGTTGTATTAACTGAAAGGGTATAATACATGTGAATATGTTACCTAAGATTGTATAAAATAATACTATGGGCCTCATGCTGAGGCATTGACCCCAACATGTACTTTTATATTTACTTTTTGAAATTATATGTAGAAGCTAAGCACAAAAAAACATCAAGTACATAAATACATCTCGTTACTTATTCTTTATAAAATGCATCAATTAAGACAATTATTTTAAAAGATCATATCTGACATATGGAAAAAAGAACCGATATTTAAAAAACAACACGCGAAATTCTACCACATCATTAGCGGTTTTAGTTAAAAAAACAAGTGCGGCGTTGTGATTTTTTTATATGCGGCATATTAAACAATCGATAATGGCAAATAAAACAGTCAGTTGCGGCGTACTAAACATACAGCTGCGACTAGTTGATCGTTAGACTGCGCCTAGCTGATTGTCTAATTGCGGCTAGTCATATGTCTAATTGCGGCACATTACGTGCAAAACCCGTTTAAAGTATGTTTTTTTTGTACAAATCGTTTTTTTTTTTGATTAAATCTTTGTCGACGTAAATCTATTGTCTAGTTGATTGGGTTCTGGTAAGGTTTAAATAGAGGTTCTGTAAGAAGTCGAACGTTTTGTATATTACAACACGCATTTACATCAATGTATTATTTATGCATTTTATTATTATTAGGGCAAGTCATAATTGCAGCAAAAAAATGCAATAATTGACATTTATTTTTTAAAAAAATGCAAAAAAATGCGATTATAATTTTTTGTGAACAATTTGATAGTGAAAAATACATAACGCGCAAATATAAGCAGAAGTATGTGTCTATACGTGTGTGTAACAGCACTATTTTTTTATCATATTAAGTATTCGTTGTTCATTAACGCCGGGTTTTTATAAAATAAATGCATGAAAAAGATGCAGTTAAAAGTAAAAAACTGTTGTTTATGACACTTTTCCTGCATTTAAGCATAAAAAAATGCATATAACTTGCCCTAATTATTATATAATTTGTTCTTTTATGCATATTTTTTGCCCTAAATTAGAAGGTGGGGGTAAAATACAGTATTACAAATTTATTCCTGAAGCATAAACAATGTTACAAGTCACTAAAACTAAGGTCCACCACTTGCATATTTTGATTTTAAATGCATATTTGGTACCGATTTTGCATATTTTTTATATTTTTTGCATATTATTTTTACGCATTACTTACCCTCAATATATAAAAAATGTCAAAGACTTAGTTTAAAAAATAATGTTCTATCGCTTAAAAATAGCCAACAGAATTTATGATTAGACCCAATGCACTTTGTATTATAAATTAAATGCTTTGACAGTTCAAATCAAAGAATTGCAAATTTTTGCATATTTAATTAAAATTTTGCATATTCTTGCATATTTTTAGTGCATATTTAGGGAACTCTACTATGTATAATGTAACCGTTTTTCTTCAAATACAACATATGTTGTTGCGGTAAAGGCAAAACATTTCATTATAATACATTTTGCCAGAACATCTATGTTTCTGGACCCGGTTCTGTTTATGTGTCTGATTCTTGGTCTATTTTTATATATTAAAATATATAAAAAGCGAACAGTCTATGATCAGTATTTAAATATTGCTTATAAGTGCGTTTAAAAAACCACAACTTTTTGTACACAACGTAATCGTTCATCTTAGGCAACACATAACACATAAAAAACAACAAAAAATATTTTTTTTTGAAAAACACTTTATAAATTTCCCGGTTACGGCACCGGTCAACGACCGTTAAGTTACAGGTCCATCAACTTTATCAAAATTTTTTTTTACCGAAAAAGCAGGTATCTATATAATAAAAATGGCCCGCCTACATTTAAGCAAAACAACACATTTCAAAACGTTAAATACACCTTTAAAATTATGGTTACTTTGCAGACAATATCTCCAATTTTTACTTTTTTCTTATTGCATATAATCCTTTAAATTCGGACACATTTTTAAAACGAGTAAATGATGTATTCCAACTAAAAAAAAGTTCAAATGATTGTATCCCTTTTTAACTACGAACGCTTCCTTACAACGCAGTCTTTTGTTTTTTAATCATAAAAATACATCATGTCATGCATAATATAATTTTAATAAGCTACATAATTTATTTTAAAATTCTACGTACTTACCGGCATTAAAGGTATCAATTCCTATTTACAGGCAATGCTTTAAAAATGTTAAAAGGGCGTATTAGCCTAAATAAAAAAACCTGTCTCTACTCATTAGGAGAACTAAAATACTGTTTCATAATTTCTTAATAAAAAATAACTCGAAAACAGTATTTTGCCTGATTCGAACATATTAAGTAAAAAATATAACAAATACAATACAAATTACATACAATTTTTTTATATTATTTATATGGTTTTTATATTTATAACTGTTACAAATAACAACGAAACCTGGGTTGTGTTACTATACAAGAGAAATTTTACAAAAGCCAATGCGCGATTTTGTATATCAAATATATTGCTTAAAATTTTTATAAAAAAACTTTAGTGGTTTATGGTGTATTTTTATGTCTACAATTGTTTTGTTAAATGACGTGGACTTAGCTTCTCAATAAACATTAAAAAAATCGATTTTAAATAAAAAATACAAATCTGTACAAATAGTTCTGTACACATCACTACTAGTGTTTATTAGGGCCTCTAAACAGGCCCAAAAACTGCCATTTTTTGCTAAGTTTTTATCATAAAATAGCCAAATTGCAAAATTGTAATTAAAAATACAGCGTTTACTATTTTCGACATAAAAATGATTTTTAAATTGTTTTTACAATAGTAAGTAACTAGACAATTTAAAAATGATTGAACGGGAGAAAATATTTGTATATGGCTAAAAATTGCATCTTTTAATTCGTTACGTTTGCACTTTTACTTAATTCATATGATCTATTAGCAAATATGTAAAGTTTTTCGCTGTAAACTTCATCTTTGTAAAATATTTAGGTTTTTTTTTTGTTTGTAAAGAACTATTTAAACCATGAAAAGCGTACGGAACACTATATAAATAAAAAATATGCGGATTATGTGATATGTAATCATGATTTTTTCTAATTTAGTAAAGTCTAAGGATGAAAAAAATATAAATCAAATTTGGTAAAGCGTTAAAGTTGCAAAAAATGGCAGATGCAATGGTAATAGCCGCACATGTTTGTAAAGTTTGATGTTTTTGTACATCTGTTTAAAGTTTATAATAAAAGTGATATGTTGTGGATCAGATTTTTTAGTACAGGGCAACTCTAACGCTTCCATTGGAATGTTTGTCTTTTTTTAGAACCCATAACCACGAATTTGTATGGTACACAGGTAATGGTATACCGGTTTAAGCTAGAAAAATAATGTTTAATAACGTTATTCCACCAGTATAATACCGTCAAGATATTTTAAATAATAAAAAAATACCAGTATTTGCTAGTACATATAAACCATTTTTAAGAAAACACTATAGATATTTTTTTAATTACAAAAAAAAATGAACAATCGTTTTAAAAATTGTTTTTATACTTAAAATAAAAGTTGTCCAAAGGATTTGATATTATTCATCTACTTTTTTTATACATGATCATAGTTTTTTTTGTATTACAGTGTTCCCTACAATAATACTGGCAAAATCTAGTAAGTTTTTGTGCATTGAAACTCAAAAAAAGGTACGGTCACTATTTTATATAATACAAACATTTTATCTAAAGTGTTATCAAAGTTTTATAGCCGAGAATGTAAATTCTTTTTTTAAAATTGCAATTGCCTAGGCATTTAATTAACTAAAAGCCTAATAATACATTTTGAACGGCAGAAAATCATTGAAAAGTAACATCTAGTGCGTCTCTTTTATAGTGTGATAATTTTGCTTTACAAAAATAAGTGTCGTATTTACAAGGAAAATAATATTTGGTGCGTACTGTATACGCAAAAATCAACATTTCTGTTTAATAAGCAAATTTCAAAAGCTTAGCATGTAAGTAGGCTATGAACTGCTGCATATTTGACATTAACAAATACATGTAAAAAAACTTTTTTTGTGACTCAGTTTATAATGTTATTTTTCTATTTTGAACTTTGCTTACTAAGTTTAATTAACAAAATCATAAAATTTTATAAATTAAGGATATAAGTTTTAAAGAAATTCCAGTTAAAATATTAGTTTTCTAAAATATTTAATACACGTAAAATACCGGTATAGTGACAATATGATTTTTATGAATGTATTTTTTGGATGAGCTGTGGGACGCTTTTAGAACTCTACCAATACCATGTTTAAACTTTTATGTTTTTTTTATTACCCTTCTTATAAAGCTACCATATCATAAACACAATTCATCATAAATTATGGGCAGTATTAAAGCACACAATCTAATTTCATCTTTTATCCTGTCATTCTAGATAAACTCATAAAACATAATACAAATGTGTTAAAAACTTTTTTAAAAAAACCCAAGCGGTGCAAACTGCCAAGAATTATTAGCGCTACACGCAGAGCAAACCAAATCGCTTCATAAAGCATTCTCGGCTGTATACTTTGAGTGCGTAAAAAAGGGCAAAAAATACATGTTTGACACCAACTCCACTTTGCTGAATGCGTTTTCATTGTGTCCTATGCCTCAGTTTTTCTTTCCATCTGTTTCTTGATTTGATAATTATCAAAGACCCCGCAATTTCTATTAATTACATAATCATTTCGTTTTTTGTTTATCCTGGGCAAATATCATCTAATTCATCTTTTTCACCGTATCACCCACTATATATTTTGGAGCTTCATATTATACCTTAAAACTTTCTTTGATTATGTCAGCCCATGTACCCTTACCAATCCCCAATTTTTACTGTTCATTGCTATGACGAGTTTCATGTAATACCTCGATGATATGCGTATTTATAATTGTTTCTTATCCGTTGCAAATTCATCATATCAGACCACAACATTTTCTTGTTGCCACTCTTTTTGAACAGAGTACCCGCTGACCCTTTCATGATCTTCGTCATAGTATGATAGTCGAGTGATACACTATCTGCTTTTGCTTGCACAAACCACGCACTTATTGATTGTATATTTCCGCCACGCTATCGAGCTGCAATTTTGTAAATGGATATCTCTTTTACACATCTTAAATATAATTTCTTATCTTAATCGTTCAAAACTTTTTCCATTTTTTGTCCATTTTATTCTTGTTAGAAAACCTAGTATCATTATACCACGTTTATCCTTTGCAAGTTCTACAAGGTCAATATCTACGATTTCCTCAGGCCTATCCACATTGATGTTGTGAAATAATGGTATCTCCTGCTTATCGTTTTGTAATTGCGTGAAAGTGACTTAAGAACTTTTGTACTTTTGTTTTGTATAAAATATATCAAATATCTTTAAATTCCAAAACTTAAGTGTTCATGTGATCTGCATTTACATGCGGCGTAAAAATTTTGCGGTTAATATTTGATGCCTTTTGTGCTGTCTGTAATTTCTGCTGCATATATATATAGTTAATTATCCCCATTAATATCCTTCTTTACTCTGTGTATTTATCTATTTTTTTACCAATTTCTATATTCTTATATTTATCAAAATGCACCACTGCTCTGCTTAAAGCATAAAAAACATGCATTTTAGCACCAGCTCTAGTCTTTGGGTTGTAATTGTATTTTTCCAGCTTTCCAATCTAACGCTGGATTCTTTCTGTCCCAAATACTTTTTCATGTTTTATCTGCATCTGGACTTTATAGTCCGTAATTACTGGTAATTCTCTTTCCAAAAATATTTTAATTTAACCAAAGCCCAAATGGCCGCAAGAACTTCTTTTTCCTTTACTGTATAATTATGTTTTGTCTGCGACAGGCTTCTACTGATGTATGCTACAACCCTTTGGTTTTGTGTTAAGCATGCTTCGATGCCTGTCTTGCTGCATCACTTTCCAATGTAAATTCCCCTGTGTGGGTCAGAAAAAAACCGCTCCTAAATTTGTAAACATTAATGTTAAAACTTCGAAAATAAAAGCCCACCTTTCTGTGTTCACGTGAATTTACTATTCCATTGTAATTTTTTTTATAAGCTTTAGGCCTTTTAATTACATGTAGTTAAATTGGCCTGTTAGAAATAATATATCCAAGACTTCTTCTATGGTTTCTACTAGTACAAGGTTCTGATAAGTCATAGACACCTTGTAGTCGTACCGTGCTAGGCGCAATACTATTATATCCAATACGATAGCCCAAAAAGTTATTTCTGTCACTCCAACTATTAACTTGTTCTCATTAATTGTTACTTAATATAAAGGATCTTTCACATACTATTTAATGGTTTTTTATTTTTATAATTACTATGGTTTTTTCCATAAAACAGGATGTCATCGATATACACCCATCATTTATTTTTCACTTAAATATTGACGACTCAGTTTACGCTGAAAAGTTGCGCAAGAAGTTTCTTTTCTCTGGTCGTTATTTTTCTTTGATAAAATATAGCGCCTGTGCTAAAGGCTGTGTACACCGATTCTCTGTTTCGCAAAATGACTTAAACGGTGCCATCTTAAAATTCGTGTTTAACAAACGTGTCTTATTCCCTTTACTACGTATTAATACTTTTATTTGTACAATTTCAACAAAATCCATCATCACCAATTCAGTTATATGCCGCATATCAAAACATATATAAAATACTCTACTGCTATTTTCGTTGTAGCAGTAATGAAATACACTAAGGCAATGTTCAGTGTTTAAGAACATCATCTTCTTTAATTTTTGTAGTTTCTTGGCCGTTCCTCTTTGTCTTTAAAGAACCTTGCTGGTCTTGACCATCTGACTTTGTGCACTTTTATTTACAATTCTACATTTATATGGTAAATCGTAGTTATTACAAAAGTAATTTTATTTGATATTTATCTGCCCCACATATATATTTTCATTTATCAATTCACTTATTATACAAAGGTTTTCATTCGTACATGTTTCTTATTTGATACCTCTATCACGACATATTTAACACTGTCCATTTTAGATTTACACACTAATTCAAAATATATAAGTAAATTTAATTTTCCTTTTATTAAAAAATTATTTGCGAGCACCACGTCTCATGCTGCAATTGATTCGTTCTGTGTCAAAAAAAACGAAGACGTTTTATATTAAAAAGCATATACAAACCTTGTCTGTATTTAAACTATCCACCCTGGACACCCCAAATGCCTGTTTGCTGCACACTGCTGCGCCCAATGACCAGGTATCACAAACCTATTGCAATACATGTTTTTTAATTGCATTAAAAATATCTTTGCATTAAACTTACTCGATTAGTGACCCAACTTACCACAATGGCTTTTTCACTGTTTTAATCGCTCGATTTTACAAGTCAAAGCGTTTTGATTCCTTATTCTTTGACCTGGATCCATTTAGTTGATTGCAACATAAGGCCTAAAATTCTTAACACGTTTAATCCCCTATTCGTTTTCCTTATTTCCGGCCACAATTATCAAAATGTTCTCTAGAAGTACCATCGGCCTAAAATGCATATACGCTTCTTATGTAAAATTTTGGACCAGATAAGAGCTTCTTTATTCGTTTAAAATATGCACAGTATGGTTTATCATTGTATTTTTTACGATAAACTTTAACAGTACATAAATTTACTACATCAATTTAAATGCATCCTATGTCGATATTCCATCACCACTATATAAAAACAAATAATACCATATATTTTATGTCGTATATGATCGTCTTATCATATCATCCATTTTTTCCATATCTGACAGCGCATAAAAATGTCGTTCATTTTCCATTAAAAAAATCTCCAATTTACTACTTTAGGAATCAAAGGCATTTAATTACTAAACTATCCACTATTGCCATAGTACTTGAGTCGCCTTGTGAAATTTGTCATTTATTTTCTGTAATGGGTAAAAATACAGGCAAATCCGCATCGTCTAGTGCTCGTAAACTAGTTTTGGCTAGACTTTGGGATGCTTAAAACTTTCTATCAGAAACCATAATTATCCTAGCAAATATTTATTTAATATCTTGCGTATATAGCTACCATATCCAAAAAACAATTTATCATAAATTATGTTTAGAATTAATCAACAACCTAATTTTCTATTTTATATCCTGTCATTCGAATTAAACACAAACACAAATTACACATGTGTTATATACCTTAAAACTAAATCTGACATTTGCAAATTGCTTAGAATTATACTCGCTACACTAATATCAAACCAAATTGCTTTTTTGAGCATTTTACGGCATGTATACAGTGATTTCGTCTTTAAAGGGGCAAACATATAAATGTTTGACATCAAAGTATTTACCGGTATGTATTGGTGTTTGAAACCCTTGCTTATTTTTTCTTAAAGATGAAATGAAAGGCGACAAAAAAAGTAAACACGAAACTTAATGATTTAGATATAAATCCGACAATTAAAACACAGTTTTGTATACAAACATGCAGCTTTATATATATAGTTATAAAATTCAAAAAGCTAGGTTTTATTGTATATTAGATGATGATGCTTAGTACCAAATGTCGACTTAAAAAGTAATGCCTTCTCAATGTTGCAACGATTTATGGAATAAAATGCCAGTTATATATCTATGTCTTTCGTAGACAAAATTTATATGTGTATTAAGTGTTGACTTTCATGTCTTTGTAGCGCCGGGAGAGCGTGGTACTTTTACCCTCTCGTGGTACTTTTACCTCAACCCAAAAAAAAAACCAAAAATTTAAAAAATTATGAAATATATTTATATTTAATGAATTTTGCATATTTTTGCAATTAATTCTTTTTTTTCTTATCTATTGTGATTGATTAAAAAAATAAATATAAATGTTTTAAAATTTCGCGTAAAAATGATTGAATATATTATCAACTATGTTATACGTAGTATTATGCTGTATTTTTACAGGCTTCTTTTTTTTGAGAAAAGTATTTTTTTTTACAATTTACCTGAAAAAAATATTAACTAAAAAATTTAAAAATAAGTATACTCAATTTATAAATATGCATGTTTTAAATTTTTTGGTTTTTCTCTTAGATTATTTCTGATGGGTAAAAGTACCACGATGGAGACAAATACTATTGTGGTACTTTTACCCGATTTATCTTAAAGTTTTTTTTTTTTTTTTGGTCAATAGCTTTAAGCCTTCAAAAAGATTACATAAGAGAAAACATAAAGTAAATGGCGTCAATGTACAGTTTTAAATATTTTGATGGATTTTACTTCTAGATAACAAGCCTTTAAAAACAAAAGAAAATGTAGATACTTTTAACGGAATTTTAGAAAAAGTTACAAAACTTGTCTAAAAAGAGAAAATAATAGTTTTAAAAGACATTAAAAGATTGCCAAAAAAACGTTTTAAAAAGTTTTTTTACTTGGGTCCAATGTTTTGTTGGACATTATAAAAAATATTCTCTTTTGATTGCTTTTAAGACAAAATTTACAAATTATTTATATTATTCCGCAAAATTATCTTACCGTTTATATGTTTTTTTAAGGCTTTTTGTATACGGGAAAAATTCATCAAAAGGTTATGGAACTTTACATTGACGCCATTTTATATTTTTTATCTATGCATATAAGATCTTTTGGATGGCTTAAAGCTATGACCAAAAAAAGTCAAAATTTCGAGACAAAGGGGGTAAAATACCACAATTGTATTTGTCTCCATCGTGGTACTTTTACCCCTCAGAAATAATCTAAGAGAAAAACCAAAAAATGTAAAATATGCATATTTATAAATTGAGTATACTTATTTTTAATTTTTTAATTAATATTTTTTTTTACGTAAAACATAAAAAATTAACTTTTTTCATAAAAAAAAATAAGTATGGAAATATAATGCTAATAACTACATAAAGCAAAGTTGATAATATATATCCAATCATTTTTTACGCACAACTCGAAAAATATTTATTTTTATTTTTTTAATCAATCACAAGAAATAATAAAGATACAAATTATTACAAAAATATGCAGAAGTAAAAAAAAATATTTCCCATTTTTTATTTTTTAAATTAATGATTTTTTTGTCGGGTTGGGGTAAAAGTACAGCGAGAGGGTAAAAGTACCACGCTACACCGGTTTCTCCCAAACTAACTTGTAAATTCAACAAAGAGATCAAGTTTAAAATTAACAAAGATAATACGAAAATGCTATATTTTCAATAAAAGGTGTATAACTGTTTAAAAATAAAATCAGCATTAGAATTAAAGTCAATATATCACTTACGTTGGCGTCAGAAGAGGGGGGTGGAAGTGCCCCCTCACCCTAAAAAAAATATCTTGTGCTGATTTAAGGGTAGAAAATGTTTTGCCCTCCCCTGGATATTAAAAATAAAAAAATCAAAAAAAAAAAACATATTGCTAAATTTTAAAAAAAATATTTTTATTTGGAAAAATTATTCAATTTTTGTTTTATTGTCATTTTATTTTTTTTGTCCCTTGTTGGAAAAAATCCTGCTGACGCCCGTGATTTCTTCCATTAATAATTTTTTGCTGTTTTGGGGCTTCAAAAGGAAAAAAAATAAGAAGCTGTACCCTAGTATATCTGCTTTTTGCAAAAAGAAATTTGAATATTAATTTTACAATATAAAGCAAACTAAAGTGGATCACTACGTATAAAAAAGTGTAAAAAAATAGTTTTGTTTGCCCAAGTACGGTTATTTACGATCATTTCATTCATTTCTTCTAATTCTCTTGTTGAAATTAGAAATCTGGATTTTTCTTCTAATTAAAACGAATTAGAAAAAACTTCCAATAAAAGTGGCTGCATTTTTATTTTCGTGTATGTGTAATCGATCTTAAAGTTAATGATAAGGAGCAAGTAAATTATATAAACTTGAAATAAATTTATGTTTTGTCTTTTTTATAATTCGAATTAAAAAATTGTAGTTTACACTATAAATTTTTTTCTGGGCCGTTACTTTGATGTTACTTTGCATCACCTGGCATTTTTTTTTCTGTTTGCTATTTATGAAACGTATAAAAAGTGTAAAACTGCCTTTTATTGTAAAATTTTACTCTTTTAGTATTACATAAAACACTAAAAATAAAATGTATATGTGGGTTAGCACAGAAAAGTAGTTTTATTATTTCAATGCATCATATTTGTAAGCTTACTATTTGTAAAACGTATTTTTTATGTAAAAAATACTGTGTAAAGTAAAACTCTTAGCATAATATTTTCGATTTGCCTTTATATATCTTTTTCTTGTAATCCTTAATTTTGATTTTATAAAAATTTGTAATTATGGGATAAAAACTAATAATGCGAGTTGATTATGTGTTTTTTTACTTTTTTGTTTAGGGTATAAATTTATGTGGGATTTGTATATATTTGTATGATTTTTTATATTTTGTGAATTCCTAAACCTAGCGCACACTGTACTAAGTAAAAAGTTTTTCAATAAAAACTTATGATTCTGGATACATTTAGTATACCTGTTGCAAGGAATTTTATTTTTCGACGTTTCCACCACACATTGTATAGTTTCTACTTATTATAAAAGTATTGTTGATATGTAAATTATACTAGTAACATATAAGCATTTTATTGTTTTTCAGGGATGCCTTGTAAATTAAAGTTTTTGCCATTATTTATATGAATTATTGATTATTTTGGGTAACATAAAGTTTGTATTTTTACATATTTTTTTTCCTGTTAAAATGACAATTTAATTTTAGAGAGATTAAGTCAATTTTTTACTATAATAAATTATAATCATAAAGAAAAGCAGACATATTTACGTTTTTTGGGATTTTTGAGCGTATAGTTTAAAGGATTGCATAAGCCGATTTTACAAAAAAATTGTAACTAACGTACCTTTTTTGTGAATTGTCTACCGGTCAGAAGTTACTTTACATTTGTTTTTAAATTTAGTAGGTATACTTGCAAAAAAAAACTGGGGATGAGTATGGTTTTCTTTCAACAAAATCTTTATGTAACTTTCAAATATTTTGATTTGTTTTTCGTTCTTAGTTTTTTTGTTAATTTACTTTTTTTAGTAAACCTGTTGCCTTTTTAAAATTTTGCAAAAAAACAAATATACTATAAATATGAAAGACCAGTTAAACATACTACAATAAACTTTAAAAATCACTTTGCGTAGTTATTGGTTATAAAAAAGCATGTTTAGATGGTAATAATCATACTGCAGTTTTTTTTATACAATCACAACCTAATTTGTATATATATAAAATATATATGATTTAAAAAAATGAGTATGATTGAAAGCAGTAGTCACGGCAACATAGATTTTATAAGCCTCATACTTCATATCTGGCGTACACAAAATAGGTTAACAATATAAACTTAAACTTTTTAAACATGAATCTATGTACTCAATTTATTTTTTATCTTTTTTTCTTTTAAGTACAAGAAAGGCTCTTTTTAATGCGTAAAATACAATCAAATAGTGATAAAAAACTACGGCGGTTAGCCATACATATACATGTATTTTGGATTATAAATTATTTGACATAAAAAACATTTATGCTTACTTATAGATTTTTTTTTTATAATCTACCCCGTTCTTGCACAATCAGAAGATCACATAAAAATATAAAAGAACATAGTAATCATTTTATGCTCATAACTATTTTCATCGGGTTTACTAACTAATTTTTCGTTTTAAACACCTTTGTTTTTAACTAATTATTTGTTGAGTATGCATTTTTATAAATAGTCAAAACTTCATTTAACAGGATGATTTTTTCTTGTAAATACATGATTTTTTCAATACCTACTTAGTCGCTTCTATGCATTTTTAAAAAAAACAATCTATAATAAAACTTTACATTTAATAAAAAAATATGATGTAGTTACAAAGCTGGAAAACTCTTCTATTGGTTGTATAAAAGAAGATTGTGTAATTTAAATTTTAAGCAAGTTTACGCTTCCTCATTTAACCATTCACTTTTCCCGAAATATTAAATAGCAGGATAAAATAAATGAGAAAAAAAAACAATTCAAAGAGAATTTGAATGATGCATAAATCTAAAACCAACTATTAAAATTTCCCATATTCTATTCATATCTACCAAAGCAAAAAAAAAAAAACTATATATAGCAGCTTTAAACTGTATAAAATGTACTTAACCTAAAGACGCTTGCGTTTTTATTGTTCAAAATAGGGTTTGCAAAAATAACTTATTTTTTTTTAATTTTAAGTATTATGCACTCATAGTTGAATTTACGCTAAAAAAGAATCTTTTGACATATAATCTTTACATATGTAATGTTTATGATGTAAATGGTCTCAAATAAAGAAAAAGATAATCAATATTTAATTGCATTTTTAATCATGGGCTTTAGAGTTGTAGAAAAGTATATATTTGTCTAATTGATAAAGTTTTATAATAGAAATGTAGATTTTGTTGTATCTGTAGACACGCGATACGATTTTCTTTACCGAAACGTCTTTTTTAAAAAAATCCCTTAAAAAAAGTCGAATTAAAAACAAAAATGTTTAGCAAAACAAGATCGCAACAGTAATGTAGTTTTTGTATTTCAGTAGTTATGTTGTGCAATTTTTTTATTGACATAGACACGTATATTTATAAACGTTAGACGTTTGTTATCAAATTGCAAAACATAAGTAATGCGCGTAAAAATTCTATAGCATATCACAAACAACTGTTAAAATATGACAGTTCTAACTTTTCTACTCTTTTTTTAGTTTAAGATTTTTCTTCTGTCATAAAATTATAGAGTTTTTTACTTCGACAGATGAAGTATAATTTTTTTTATCTTAAGAAATACTATAGGGTTTAAATAATAAAAATATATTTGCTATTTTTGTTTAAAAAAAAGCATCAAACGATAAGTTTCGTTTTTTTCATGCGTAAAATTTATAAGTTCGGCAATTCTTAATTTAAAAACACAATTTTATTTTGAAATTTTGTTAGTATGTGCGTATGTTTTCTTTTTAGTATTGGGTAAATATTTATCTCACTACCATACTTACCGGCTATTAACGGTTTATAACATTTCTTGCGTAATTAGGGATTATAACCCCGGAATCCGGGTTTCCCTGGGTTCGAAAAATATAAAAAAAAAAGTTGTTCCCGGGATTCATGATAACGGGATCTCTATAATTTGAACCGTAAAAATCAATGAAAAAAAAAGATAATTACAGAGAAAAACGATAAAAAATAGACCAATGCAAATATAACAACAATTTACAAGAAAACGTTAATAAATATATTCGCAGCAGTTTCATTTAAGGTAAAGGCCTCTAAAAAAAAAGAATTTAATTTTGGGACAAGTTTTTTTGTAAATCTAAAAAATGCTAATAATATCGAAAAAAAAGCATGTATAAATTATCTTTTGTTTTTTGTGCATGTTCACAATTTTTTGACTTATGTTATAAAGACACAACTAATTGATTTTTAATTTTTAAAATAATCAGATTTTTAGAATTGAACTAATACAAAATCAATTTTTTTAGTATATATTGTAATACCCTCTTTATTCTTATGCCCCTAAAAACACATTCCTTTAATCAGAACACCTCTCGTTTCTAACAGCGGAAGCGCCATTTTGCACCCCTTTATTTAATATTTACACGAGTATAATTATATGGTTGACTTACAGTTTTTGCATATAACTAAAAAAGATTAAAAATATTTTCTGCATTTTTTCACGAGTCTTAAATATAGATAAAGAAACTTTATTCATTAAAACCGTTCCAAAGATCACGGAAATAGTCGTTTTTTACTTCCACGATATACTTTTTATAGGATACTATAAGCTGGATCCCGAGACATCCCGGGATAAAAAAAAAGGCAAAATATCGTCGGGTTCCGAATCCCGGGATTATAATTACCTGCCCGTTATTCACTTGTCCTACCCTAGGTATGGTTTAAAAGGCTAATTATTTAACTAAATGATTTATTGTACAAATTTTTTACACTGGTTTTTTGTCGAGGTAGGATTTTATATTTCCTCTAGAAATTTCCCAAAATATTTTTTAAGTGTTTTTTTTTTTTTCATTCAGGCTACCATACAGATAATTAATGTCGTAATTATTTTGGTTTAAATCAAAAAAGCTAACTTTTTGTTAAATTTTGCGGAAAATGCGTTATAGTAATTTGGTGATATTTTTAAATGCCCTTAGAGCGCGTTCCTAATCTTCCCGCTTAAAATCTATTAAAAAAATCTAATGGACAAAAATCCGATAAAGTTTTGGGTTCAAACAGCTCATATTTTTTAAAGCAATCTGGACTGGAATGGCAATCACAAAATATTCATTTTTAACGCATTAATTTTTCGTTGCTTGCTAAATAAAAAACTATATTATTTTAATATTTTTATTACTTTTTAATAGATGGCATAAAAAAAATACGCTTTAAAAAAAGAAAAATTGTTAGCACTGTGGAATATTTTTAAGAATCGCTCGTATTCAGTATTTTTGCGTAATAAATCTTAGTTATTACACGTTCTTTTTTTGTGTGCAACAGGCCATGACTGGTTGATTACCCATGGGTAAAAGTCGTTACCCATGCGTGTTTTTCTTCTTTCAATTAGAAATTTTAAATCGCACAAAATGGCCATGTCAATATATAATTTTAAAAACGGCTTAGATCAGTGTAAAATTCTATCCATAGCATTATGTGTTTACCTATAGGTAAAAAAAAATACATAAAATACTTCACGGGTTTAAAGAAACTACCCACGGGTAAAATAAAATACATAAAAAAGTTCTAATTAGAAATTTTACCCATGGGTAGAATATCATTATGATTTTAGGCTGTATCTACCCATGGGTAAATTACCATACACGGCCTTAGATGACGAATCAGTACATAGACTTTGCTCCGTAGGATATATTTGGTCATTTATTTAATTTAAATGTGCTTTTGCAACAACATATATACATGATTACACAGGAAGTAAAAATTTAAAAGTTTGCAAGTAAGCAAATAAAAATTATTGATAAATAGGCATGAAGATAAATTTTTTCTTTATTTTTAAGTGTAAAGCAAAATATGAGCTTGAATATTCTTTTTAAAAAAAGAAACATTTTTTTTCCTAATTGACCGTTCTAAATCATAAATGTTAAAGAAAACAATGTCTATTTTGTTGTCAATATACTACCCAATGATGTATGCTGCAGGGCGGATACATGCAGTAATCGGTTAGATAATTATTTAAATAAGTATTTTAGATTTTATATTATCTGTCCTTTACAGTTTTCGGCACTATTACAGCATATGAAACATAATATTTACAAACATTGTATTTTTTTTCGTATAAGGGTATTACAATAGTAGAAATTTCCATTGAAGAAAAAAATTCAAGTGTGGGCATCTTTTACAAAAAAAAGTGCCATAGCAAGTATAAAAATTAAATGGAATTTTTTTTGCAAAAATTCTAAAAAGCGCCATAGCATTTTATTTTACTATTTTATTTTTTTATCTTCTCTCTTGTGCAGGATAAAATGCTATAGCAAAGCACACAAACCTGCCCTTAATCCATCATTGCTGTTTTTTTAATAGTAAATTAATATGCTGGAAGTTTTTAGTACTTTAAATTATGATATACTTATCTGAAAGCCTTAGTATTTACCTATATGTAAAAATAAAAAATATGATTAAATTTTATTTTTTTGTTAACTATATTATAAATAATTGAAGAAAGATAAAATACAAAAATCATGAGGCAATATTACACGAAATTTTCTTTATAGAGACTTTTTGTATGTCGAATGCATATTATCTTAAAATTGATAAAAGTAATATATTTTCATATCTTTACATTTTATGATAAGTATTAAAAAATATAAAAAGCTTGTAAACATAATTTGATTTTTTTGCCATGTTAAAATGAATAGCTGCACTTTAGATTGTAACAACAAAAATAAAAAAAAACAGAAATATACACATAAACGTAATCTGGTGATCCTTTTTTTATTTATTATACAACTATACAAAAATACTTTGTTTTCGAATAAACCAATCTGGGGTCCTGCAAAAAAACCATGAAATTCAAGGTAAATGCAGATATATGCAGTTACTTAACATGGCGTCAAAATAAATATATTTCGGAAGAAAAAACAGCCTAAAAATTATTTGGGATTCAACTGCCAAAGTACAACAACGATATTACAGCATAAACTAAAATATTGTTATTTTTTTGTCCAAATTGTATTTCTAGTTCTGGAATATTACTTAAGATAAAATAATAACTAAATAAAAAAGCAATAAAAGTATCGTATAATAAATAATTTACTACAAAAACTAAAATTAAAAAAATACGAAATGAAACGAATACATCGTTTTTACCTTGTAAATGCCTAGTGGTGCTATTTAATTTTTTTGCGGGGGGTCCAAACTATTGAAGTTTTTTAGAGTATATCACAAAAAATATGATTTTAAAAAAAATTGGAAAATGCATATAAAAATAATGATCAACTATAGTATGATTTTTTTATAGGAAAATATGCATCACATTATATTCCGGGGTATAAAATGTACAAAAAAGACGTATTTTGAAATTTCTCAAATGCGTAAACCAACAAGTATACTATTTAGTAAAAAATAAATTTTCAGGCATAATCATAGCGCCGAAAAACTCTCGAGATCTATTATATTAAGGTTTTGGGTTGTAATTTAAACAATAATAGTAATAATTATTTTTTATTCGATGCTGTCAAAAAGCAAACCGGTTATATTTATTTGCATAAATCTTGCTTTATGAAGGTGCAGTGGCGTACCCAGGGGGGGCAAGGGGGGGGGGGTGTGCCCCCACCCCTTTTTAAGAAGATTCTTTACGCCTGAATTTAAGGGGGGGGGTTCGTGCAGAGATTTTTTCATTTTAAGAATCCAAATAAAAAAATTATAAACTTTAAAACATCGAAAACAAGGGTTTTAAGCCAAACTTTTGTCAAAAACACTGACTACCCCCGGGCTCAAAAATTCCTGGGTACGCCACTGTGTGGGTGTAAATTTAAAACACAAAAGTTTACATAGTGAAATATAGTTTTATTGTTATGAAAGCACAAAGAATATTTTATACGCAGTTTATCAACGTTAAATGCCACAAGATAGGAATTTTCTTGGTTATCACCGTTTGAAATTTTTCTCTTTTTTTTCTTTTTAAAAAATTTGGCATTTATTCTACATTTTGCTTCGTTATTATAATTTAATAAGATTAAATGTAAAAATAAAAATAGTTTTACTTACAGTTAATTTGTTTTTTTAATTCTGTTATTTTGTAAACTTTTGTCTTTTTTATATTTTTTAGGGGGCTTTGAATTCTCATGAGGGTTGTAAATTAAAGACATGGAAATAATTTTATCCTAACAAAATTTTTTAATATTTTTTATGAGCTAAAACAACAAGAGTAAAAAGGGGGATCTTTTTTAGTGGATAGTTATGAATTAAAAGAAAAAATAGACCAAAAAAACACCCAAAAAGGTTCGAATTGGCACGCACTTTAATTTAAAACTTACGTTGAATACGTATAAGTTTAATTCAGATGTCCAAACGATTGTTTTTTTAGTTTACTTAACTTATATTTTAATCACTGCGTCATTTTTTGGATTGCAGAAATATTTTTTTCGTGTTTTCAAAAACTTAGTATTAACTGATAGTATGACTGCCAAATAAAATAGACCGCTTTTTTTTGTTTATAACAAACATACTTCACTTTTGAAGAATAACTTTTAATATGCCTAAAATAACAGAAAAAAAATAATCAAAAATAAGTATAACTCAATGCAAACTAGATAAAATTTAGATTTATAGATGATTTCAACTATGTTTTCTTTTTTTTAAAAATATAGGCTTATGTTACATTTTTTTGTGATCTAAATATGTCTTCGATATAAAATCAAGAAGTTTACTTTTTACTTGTGAAAAAAATTTTAATTTAAATAAAGTTAAATAAAAAATGTAAAAATTATTACAGGAAAACCTCTTCAGTGTATTGTAAAACACATGGAAATATCAGTCCTAGTCACGCAATCCAAAAAAGTATTAAAATTGTAATTGTCTTTTTAAATATTTTTGCATTGAGAAAATTGGATCGTATCACAGAAAATGAAATTTTTTTATAAATGTAAATTAGCTTAAAATTACAGGTCCAAGTAAAAAGTTTGTGTTTTCTTAGACTATAAAGACACAAATATCAAAATATTTTATGATACGAACGTTGAAACAATAATCACTAGTGTAAAAGACCATAGTAGTCGAAATAACATTTTTATGGTTCTTTGAAAGTAATATTTTGTGTTATAATAGTCTCTGGAGGAATCGAATGTTCTTTATTAGAAAACTGAGGGCTGTTTGAAACTCAGACTCTTAAAATGTAGATATTATGAATACTAGGTACAGTGACGACTAGTATTTTCAAATACTTAAAATTTACTAACGTAAAATTCAAAACACATTTTTTTAACTATTTCAAAAATATAAACTAGATTTTTTTTTATAGAAGTTATATTTTTACTCGGAGGTATAAAACTTTCGATTTCGAGCTTTCCTTGTCCTTATCCTGCTCAGATATGTCACATGCTAGCAATTTAACTAAAATAAAACATAATCCTACGAATATCTAAACAAAGTTTTTTAAAATGATTTCAAATTTACTAAAACTATAAAAAATGTCTCTTCGAACGCATAGTTTGTTCATAAAAAAATATACTATACAATAAAACAATCTAATAATGTAGTTTATTCATGCATGACTCATATCTTGTTTTTTTCATAATGCGAAAGTGATTTATACTATTTTTTACGCTTTTTTTTGTGGTATAATACAAATAAAAGTATTCGCTGTGTACAAAGTTACAAAAGAATTCGCCAACCAAAAAAATAGGTGAAGAGGGGATTCGACCCCCCCCCCCCCCGACCTTGAACCCCACGATTCCTTCCCCTTAAATAGCACCACTGTATATGCCCAATTTTTTAAATCTGTGAGGTATACCATACGAATAATCTTGCTAATAAAAATATTGTTTTGTGTGTTTGAAAAATGATTTTAGGATTTTACAAATAAAATACTGCAAATTAAGACACGCGAAATATAAAACTAGACTATTTGTGTGTACCCGTGTTTTAAATTATGCTGAAATAATTTTTCTGTAACATTTAAACCCTTGTTGTATTTTTGACATTTCTTACACAAAAAATATTTTAATAATTGTAGAATGCGGGGTATGGCTATTCAGCTATCTTGATGGCTTTAGAGGTTTGATATAAGACAAAATTTTGGCATTTTACCTGGCTCTAAAAATATTGCGACATTGTCGTCTATAATCATGTAAACTTTATATATTTTGTAAGGAAAAGTGCCTAAATACGTTTTTTTTGTCAGAAATCAGAATAAAAACGTTCAGCATACTTAGAAAAATAAATAAATACTTATTTTTATGTAAATAAAAGATGTAATATCCATTTCCACAAATAGGTGTATAAACACGACATGAAAATATAATTTTTAATATCATAATGATTTATGGTAAAAATCAATAAGTTTTTGCATAAGTTGAAGGTACAAATAAATAGCCAGTTCAATGCCTTAAAACAATAACAGCCTCTTAAAATAGGTATTTAATGTCTATATTAAATAGTAACTAGGCGTTATGTATACATGACTGTTATAAAATCGTTACGATATGCCTAGCCATCTTCTATTTATATGTAAATATATACGCTTTGTCTAAAATTCTAAAGTTTTATATGTAGAGCCAGTACTTTAGTCGGAAAAATCGACATTTTGTCAACGGGACAACGACATAAAAATCGGCTAAGAAATCGGCAAAATATTTAGCTATACAAATCTTAGAACAAAATGATTTTTGGTATATTTAGTTAAAAGACAAAAATAAGACTTTCTAAATAATTATTGCATAATAATTGTGGCGCGCAAAAGTCGACCGTCATGCATAGAGCGACCTCCGGGGCAAAACTAAGTATTATAAAATTTAACTAGCGTACAGAAAGCACTATAAAAATACATTTCTCTGGAGTTATCTTTACAAAAAGAATATTTTTTTTTCTGAAAAATATATTTCCTAAAATAGAAATGTCGTAACATTTGCCTATAAAAAAGTTAAAAACTTTTTTAGAACACTTAAAAATAATTTAAATTTTTATGTTTTTCTGATTTCTGATTTGGATATTGGTTTGTCATTAAAAAATCTATTTTTTGCCCCAGAGGGTCGCTCTATACATGGGGGTAGCTCTATGCGCACCAAAATGATTACTGTTCTTTAAACATTATATTGGCTAATTTAAAAAGCTTTTTTTTTTAAAAATTTTGGTCAAAGGTAGCACGCGAAACTTAAAAAAGCAACATGATTTATACTGCACTATACAGCGTATGTTATACACCTACCTAAACAGCCCTTTTTTATTTCATAAACCTTTTTTTTCATTATAGCTTTATCTTGTTTTTAATTAATTTTTAAATTTTTTTTACTATGTAATAAAGGTACTTTACACGCGTAAATAACTTTTAAAGTAGTAGAAAGTTTTTTTTTACTTTGTATGGGCTTTTTTAACAGATTTTTAAAGAAAAACGCATTTTAAGAATATTCCACTTTTGTAAAGTGCTCTATGCGATTGATTGTACCCTACATACGGTTTTTACGGGGTAATATCTTATAACTAAGTAACTTTTCTTGTTTTTTATATGCATTATTACATAATATGTTATAAAACGCCTTTTAGTTCGTTTTTTTTTACTTTTTATAGAGCTTTTTTTGTTATTTACAATGTACGTCTAAAGTTTTATATACGTTTTTGCCTAAACTTGTTGCAGTTTTATTCCCTTTAAATAGGGTTTTTAGGCATCAACAATCGCCATTTTGAAAAAATCAGTTTCCGAGTAAAATACCGGCTCTATTTAAATGCAATACACTCATCTAACAGACATAACAAAAAATTATTTAAAAGTTAAAATAGACATATGGCAAAAAGTAAAGTTTGGTATGCAGTATTAACACATCGGCAGGGTTAGCAAGAAAAAAAAATTATAATTTAAGTAGTGATGTAAATCATCAACTGTTCGTATGATTTTGCTGATTAAATCAGTTTTACATTTATTACTATCTTTTACCGATTTACAGCAAATAAAAGCCTTTACAATTTTAATTAACTTATTAAATGTATTACCCTTTTCTTGTTTGCATAAGTTATTTTGTTATTCCTTAACATATATAACGGCCGGGAAACGATTATCTTCTGGCAAAATGGGGGTTGACTGATTGCTAGAACGGAAGTCCAAGAAAAGAAAACCCTTTAGATTAAAAAAAAAATAAAACCATGGTCGAAAGACTTCAGGCTCACATTAAAAAAATCGTTTTATTTTAAATGCAAAAAACAAAAAAAAAATATACATTAGAAAAAATCTGATTTGTTGATTTAAATCAAAAAAATCCGATTTATTGATTTAAATCAAAAAAATCCGATTTATTACTTTTTTTAGTAAATTTACTATTTTTTTCCATCCCTGATATCGGGCCCTACATATTTCTTCACCGATATGGGGTAAAAAAAAGCAAAATATTTAGTAGATACAAAAAAAATTGTCTAAAAGTAACTGCACTAGATCTTACGTGCATTAAGAGGTTTCAAAAGTTTTAGAGTGTGTAAATTTGTACTTTTAAAAAGTATTTTTAAATATTGATATTTATATATGTGTGGTTGCTGTTTATTTGTAATTTTGGCTTATAAATTGCTTTTCACATCTTTTTATACTTTTTAAACTTCGATTTGCAGAGGAAAAATTTATGTGGCCAATTTATAAAGAATACCGAGTGATATGCAGCACACATCTACAAAAATTGCAAATGGCGGTAGTTCAGGATATAAATTTCACAAGAAATTTCTTGTGTGTCTTTTTAGATTTCATTTTTTCTAATTTCGGCATTAAACTGGCTACGATTTTTACGTTAGACTCATTAGGAACTTTTATACTTTTGCATAATTTCTATGTATATTACGATTTATATCTTCATTTCGTGATTACATCTTTTTTTTATAAATGGGTATTTATTCCGGTTCGGACCAAAATGCCGAAAACCGAAATACCGAAACTTATATTGTACCTATTTAAGGTAAAAACAAAGGAAAATAAAATTAGAGCTAAAACTTGGTTGTTAGAAGTATTTGGCTACATGACACTTCACCTTTGATGAGTTGTCTCGAACTCGACCTGGCCTAAAAACAGGATAGCTTGCCAGAAATAAGAACATTTAAATTTGGCTGTTTTATAACCCTACCCCTACTGCCTAACCTAAACCCTACCCCCTATCTCACTGACCCCTTTCTTCCCTTACCCCAGCTCACCGACCTTTTTTCACTAACCCCATACCCCTTTCCCCTTTGTGAGCTGTCCTGATTTATAACAGATTAGGATCTATGGCCAAAAACTCGCCTGCTGGCGAGTTGTCTTCCTCTTGTCTCAAATTTATAATTATCCATTTTAGGAAATTCTAATTAATCAATAAATTGCTCATTAATTTTCGGCATTTTGGGTTTCGGCAGTTTGGGACGGTACGATTTATTCCTTTATATTTATAAAAATGGGTGTTTATTCTCTTTTTATATGAAAAATGGGTATTTATTCCTATTTCTGCAAAAATATAGGTATTTAGGCACTTATCCCTATTATTTAATATCGAATTCTCCTTATATGCCTTTTATGATACTGCCTCAATTGGAAAATATAATGTAGTGCCCATAATGATAACGATAATTACACACTTATATATAAAACTGTTTCGAATAACAAAAAATAACAGCATGATAAGTTTTTTAATTGTAAGTTTCTTATGTAAAATACAAACAGCTCCATATTATTATTCAGACATAAATATGATGGCCAATATCGAACGGGAGAATAGACTTATGAATGAAATTGTGATATTTTCAAAAATTGAAATTCCCTTCGAAGTTATCCATGCGGGATTTAAAGGAAAATCCATAACAGATCTAATTAGTTTTTTGTATGCATCGGAAAGAATTCTTTTGGAACGAGTTAATCATGCAAGGAGGAAAAATATTTACAACGTATTTAAAAAATACTTTACAGATAGAGACACGTCAATCGAGTATGAATCTCTAATGAATAAAGATTTTATTAATTCATCTGCTGGAAAATTTAATAAATATGGAAAAGAAATCTGGAAAGCATACAAGAAAGAAATGAAGAAACTCACTGATGAAGAAGTGAAAGAGGAATCGTTAGAAACAAAAGATAATCTTAAAATAGAATATAAAAGCCTTTGCAAATTATGCAAATTTATTGGTAGTATTCAAGTGGAAAATGATAAAATAAGATCATATCAGGACGGATTTGCAAGTTTATTACATGTTTTGCTTAATTGTGTCGAATCTCACCATAAAGAAGATGCAGCGAGTGAAATTTTAATAACTTAAAATAAATAGTGATATGGATTAGTGACGCGAATTATACTATTGATTTCAAAAAATAACCAAACGCCTAGAAGATCCTATTGTAATTTCATGACTGTAAATTTTCGTAAGCTTCAATATCATTCCATCTTCCTCCATTATGTATGGATAACGGGTTTGGTATAAAACAATATTGACTTCTTTTATGTAAAATAATAACGCCTGTCGTATAAACTTCTATTCATAAAAATATGCCTTATAACTAGGGATCGGATTTTTTGCCGGGCTTTTTCGAAAAAAAAACCGGCATTGCCGGCAAAAATACCGGTAAAAATGCCGGGCTATAAAAATCGCCAATTCAAAATACACGTACTTTTTTAAGTACATTTTCTGCAAATAAAAAGATTTAATAATATTTTTAACATAAAAGGTTACGATTTGGAATATTTTATAACCTTTTGGGCTTACATTAATGAACATGAAAAAGGCCAGTAAACCCCTTCCTATTTAGATATAAAAATACGGCATATTGTACGCAATATATGCTTCAAAAACCGTTTTTATTATTTTTATATGCAAAAATAATACATTTCTGATGATTCAAGAGACAAAATGCTGACAGTTTGCTTACAAAAGGTCTTATAGCTAACAAAAGTAAATGTAACACAGCGATACTATTTTATTTGTATTGATAGATTTTTTTCTGTAGTGCAGCATCTTTGTGTACTCGTTATGTTAGCAATAATAATTCTTAAATAGTAAGTTTTACAAAAAACGTAAAAAATTAACGAAGTTTTATTTTGATTTTTGTGTTGTTCATATAAGAAGTTTTTTGGCTCGTATATTTAGTACATTTTGTTTTTTAGTATAAGGCTTGCCGGTGCTAAAACCTCTTCATAGAGGGTTCTAATCTGTCAATTTTTTTGGTTTTTTACGCTTTATATTATTTTGTTTTTTGTATTATTATACTTCTTTAATTTGACAAAAAAAGGATTGACACTTGCATAGGTATACTCTTGCTGTTAATGTGTATTAGTTGTGAAATGTATTATATGGCATTCCTATTGATACGAAAAATATTTTATACAGGAATATAGTATAAGTTAATTCCTAATTTATATATAAATATGTATAAAAGATATGTAAAACATGTCGCACCATCCAAAAATGTAATTTCTTTGCTTTACGAGGTCTAGAAATTGCAATTTTTTCATACTCGCTTTTGGTTTAATATGTAGAAATACATATAACAATTTGTCCTGTATGTATGTCGAAATTTTAATTCGTTATACTGTTTGTGAAGTTGTTCTAAATATATATTATATCCTATAGTAACTGATCCTTCAAGGTAGAGTTTTCTATAAGAAGATTAGATATACGTTCAAAAAATACCATTTAATGCAGCAAATATTATTATTATTATGCTATAATTTTTTTTACAAAAATTATACATTTTATATTCATAAAAAAAACATTTGGGCATTTACCGGCAAATGCCGGGTTTTCGTATAAAAACCTGTGTATTGCCCCAAATTTGTACGAAAGCCGGTAACCGGCATTAATCCGATCCCTACGTATAACTTGGGCGAAATAAAATTCGAATCAAAAGCAACTTAAATAGTAAATAAGCAATTACAGAATAAAATTTTCACTGGTATTTTTGAAATGAAAGATTTTATATAATGTACTTTCTTTTTATTTTTATTCTCTAATTTATGCAAAGATCAATGATTTCGAATTTTATGAAATGAAGAAGGAATTAATCGAGAAAACAAATGCATAAAATAAAAACACAATTCGTTTCTATATGTACTCCTTACAATTATTAACCCTTATAAAATGTTAAACACATTTCATCAACATCTGTAGTAACTTGGTCTTACAAACAACAAAATATCATCAGATTCAAGTAAAGACATGAAAAAAAGGAAATAATAAGAAATAATTACAGCCTTGTACAGTAAAAAAATTTTGAAGGACAAAAAGTAGACAAACTTTATTTCATATTTTTCTTTTTACAATTCCAATTTATATATTAATATTTTTGTAAAACTGAGATAAAACACGAACAACAAAATAAAAAATGATCGAAGAACATGAAAAAATACTTTCTTTTCAAAAAAATAGCTCACGCTACAACCTAAATTTTATGCATAATGAAAAATTTATTATATTGAGAATATATTTGCCTTCTGTTTCAAATAAATTGTACAAAATGTTGTTTTTTCTTGTCCCAAATTAATTGTACAAAATATAATTTAAAGTGGAAAATACAAACATAGTTGAAAATAAACCCAGAGTTACAGTAAAAACATGCATTCATGTCATTTTGGTCGATAATTATGTCCTTAACAATGTATTGTTGATTTTATAAATTTAACCCAAATAAGTTTGTAGAAAAAAAAGTTATGACCGAGATACATTAGAAAAATATAAAATATATTACCCTAAGGTTACAACCTACAGAATATCACTTATTTAAATATTTTGATTTGAAGAAGATATCATGCTTACTAATTACACAACTTAAAAAGATTAAAGACAACAAATTTTTGCTGATAAAATACAAAATTTACAAGAAAAAAACTACTTCTTACTACCAATTTTTTTAGCATGTTTATGCAGTTCATTATTATTAATTTATGAACTTTATGCACATTTTGTACAATCCTTTTGGGACAGGGGGAGTATTAATCATAATATATAAAAATAAACAATTGCGATAGAAAAAATGATAAAAAAAAAATTTTAAATGTAAAAAAAAAATTCTTTAATATAAGAACGTCATAAATATGCAATCTTGTCTATATGTGAACTTATACAGGATTGAAATTTTAGTTTAATAGTCTAATAAAGGAAGCTAAGGACCCAGAACAGTGGCGGTCCCAGGAATTTTTGAGCCAGGGAGTAGTCAGTGTTTTTTACACAAGTTTTGGCGAAAATTTTTTTTTGATGTTTTAAAGTTTATAATTTTTTTTGGAAAAATTTTATTTTAAAATTTTTTATTTAGATTCTTAAAATGAAAAAAATCACTGCACAGAAATAGACCTTCCCTTTAAATTTAAACGTTAAAAATTTTCTGAAGGAGGGGGGGGGTACGCGTCTCTTTCCCCCCTACCCCCCTGGGTACGCCACTGACCCAGAAGCAAAGTATAATGAGTTACAGATACAAATAAAGCCAGGCTCATAAAAACTTGCTCGAAGTTTTGATCATAGTAGTTGAAACACATTAGCTACTCTTTCGGCTTTAGATAATGATTTGTAAATGAAAACAAATAATAATAATTGTTGTGCCCTCGGCCACACAGCCATAGGCTACTGCGTCTCCTTAGATTCTTTAATAAGTGCGTAAGTCGGCGAAGCCGGCTGAAGCACTTATCAAAGAATCTAAGGACGAAGCAGTGATCTTTGTGCCAGAAAAGATCATTGGTTGTTAATTCCCCTTATGGATAAATCTGATTGATAGATGAAAAGGGGAATATTGATATTAAATAATTGGTGTAATGGTAGCACCAATAGAAATTACTTTAAAGCTATATAAAAGCGAGAAAAATAAATAAATAAGTAATCTTAAAATGTCTTCTCGTCGTCTAAATAAGGTTCACGGGCAAAAGCCCAGCTCATCCAAAAATAATATAAAAAATATACAGCTAACTCGTTAAAACGAAACCTAAATTGAAAAGGTAAAAAGTTATACTATAGATTTTGCATTTTATATAGCAACCCTTGACCAAAATATACAAGAATACGTTTGAAATTAAATATTAACATGACATACTGAAAAAATTTAAACTGTATAATTCGATTTTTGTAAATAGCAGAATTAACAATTAAGATATAAAAAAGCTATTTACTGAGGATTTTTTTACGGTGTAATAAATAAGACAAAAAAATATGCTATAAAGAAAAAAAATATTCAACACATTGTACGGTTTTTTTAGTAGCTTACTCAATAAAATAAAGATAAAAAAAAAGAAAAATGTAGTGACACGTTTAGAAACAATAAAAGATTACGTTGACAGACCATTTTTATTTGTATTAACAGTATCATTTGCTTTTTGCAAAAAAAAGCTATGCATGTGTGATACTTTTTATTAAAAATAGATAAGTGTATAGTATGTTTTTAAAGCCAAAACAAGATTTTAAGTGTATAATATACCAATTTGCTACAGTAATGCATTTTTTAAATACTAGAAATTCTTATAAACATTCTATTTGTAATGCTTGATACAATATATAAATACCACATTGATAACCCTTGTGTGTCAATGTTCAGTAGGATTGTCTAACAATTACAAGTGTGCTTGTTTTTCTTTTACTTTTCTTGTCAAAAACGAACCATGTACTATGCACAATTAAAATCATGTTACACAATTCGAATGTATTACAGTAACGGGTTTTATCCCCGGGAATTGGTCACACGGGTTCCTGGCGTTTTCTTACAAAGAAAAATCGGCGGATAATTCCTGTTCAGCTGCGACAAGCTTTGTTTTTTGTTGCACGGTTGGACATATTATTCTGCACTTGTGCCTTTAACTAACGGCAACACAAAATCACTTAAAATAATCGTTTATCGCAAAAGGAAAACGACAATTTACTTTTTTTTGCGTTTTAAAACGGGCATAGTTTTGGTTGGGGTTGGAACTAGGCGTGTTACCACGGGCAATGTTTCTACGAGGTGGAAAATTTATTTAAGAATGTACTGTTTATTTAAATTATTGTTTCTTATATAACTTATTATCATGTTTTGTTTCAGATCCCAAACAAATCATAGATAAGATATGTTTCACTTACCAATAAAAACAAAAACATCAATTACCGTTTTACTAGCCAAAAAGGAATTTAAAACGACGTTTGAGGTCGGAAACGCGTCAGACGCGCCGAGATCTCTACAAAGCGCATGTCAAATCGCTTTATTAAGCCTTATTTACTATATTTGTATAGGGGGTATGTTCCATAACCCCAACAGTTGGACCTTGTTGAAAAAGTTGCTGCAATTTTATACTTTGTAAGTCAGATATATTGATTTCATCGCAACGAAAAATTATTATCAATCTGATGTGCTATATTAAGAAGTCAGTATTGTAAGTATTGAGTTTCTATACATAGAAGTCGACTAGTGTCGTCATACAGCTGCTTTTTGCGCAGAAAGAACCAGTACCAAGATACTCAGAGAAATGAACATACAAACTATTATGCGTTAGTTTTTGTAGTTTTTTTTGCATATCCGTATGAAAAACGCATTAATCGTGTTGATTCTTAAAACATTTGATATGGTTAATGAGCATATTACAATATGTAGGATTGGTTGAATACAAAAAAAAAAAAACACTGTACAAAACATTAATAAAGTAAAAAAAAAACTTAAAATAGTAAAGACCATGATTACAGTATAAACCAAATAAAAAAAATAGTTACTATGTATTTCTTGCCAAAATAGAATATTTTTGTTTAATTGTATTTTCCGCTTTTCTTTACTGCTGCATGTCCCGTGGATTTTCTTTGTCAAAATTAAACTATATTGTATGACCCAAATCGAGCAAACAAATATACAATCTATATCGAGTAAGAAATTTGTTGCTTATCTTTACATAGGAGAATAGGTCGATTTGATTGAGGTGTTTTATAAGCCTATATGTCGGCTAAAAATTATGAAAAAAAAAACACAGCAAAAAGAAGTCCGTAACCCCAAGTAGTACTGTGACTGTCTTTCTGTATATTTTGTCGACTAAAAAAAGAGGGTCTGTATAATTTTGTGCTGTGTATTGTAAAAAAATATGTATATTTTCGTGTTTTATAATCATATATTTTAACAGGAATATTTATATCATATCTCACTGTAAAATAATATTTGCGTGCCTTTACAAGTTGACAACGACTTGTTCAAAAAAAAAATTAATTTTTTGTATTTTGTGATGAAAAGTATTTCTACATATTTTTTTGCAAATTTGAATGTTAAATCTGTGCTTCTAAAGATGAGAATTTTTCTTTAAATTGTATAAATTGGTACATACACAAAGATCCGGATAAAATAAAAATACCAAAAAAAATAGTAAAAACGACCCTGTAGTTTACATATTTATTTTTGGATTTTTTCGTCTTACATTGCCATCTTCAAACGCATTTATCTTGCGAGGTTGAAATGTGCGTGTTTCTTAAAAAAATAAAAAGACAACAAATTCTCGTGTGATATTTTGAAATTTATAGAAAAGTATTTAACATACAGTCGACTGCACAATTATAGCCTTTAAGTGTCTTTCATCTTCTAAGTGTCATAATTTTTTCAAAGTAAACTACTTTCTTCCTTCGTAAGGAGCGTGCAGTAGGTTATGGTCAAATATACCGGTTTTTCGTTGTTTTTGAATGCTACGTATAGTATTTTACTTATAAATTACATGTGGCATTTTCACATTTGAAAATTTACAATTTTTTTTGTTTGTTTACTCAAAAAGTGGCGAGTTAAAAATTATTATGTCGCTGAAAAAAAAATATATATATTTTACCTGAATATCGTTATATTTGCGCACTATACTATTTTTAGCAGTCGGATATATATTTAAAAAAACTCACATTTATATTGATATTTAAAAAAACTTCGTAAAACATATTAGAACCAAAACGACTTTTTACTGTTTTTTGTTCTAATCATGCACTAAAAAAAAGAGCAACGTAGACGCAGGATATATATAAATATATTAGATCAACCTTCGTTCAGGGGCGGGGTTTTGTTTTTGGGGGCCCGAGGCACTTTTATTGTTTTGGGCACCATAGAAAAAATACTAAAAAAAACAATAACATGTAATAAGTTGCGCTAAAATATAAATTTTTTATCTTTAATATGCAAAAAATCTATAAAATATGCTGAATTTAGACAATTGTCTTTCATTTTATAAATTAAAAAAAATAAACAATGCTCTATCACTCGCAAAAATTAATATACTTTTTAATTTGCTCTATCTTTTTGTAAATGTACAAATCCGTTCTTTTTTGAACAAACAATCCATTTTAGAATTTTAATATTAGTACGGCCAAAAATGATCGAAACTCTTTTTCTCCTATTATTTTAAACAACCGAAGGAAAAAGATGTACAGCCGAATACACTTGGGATTTTTGTGTATTCTTTTACGAAAAAGGCTTTTAACTTTTAAGATTTTATCTTTGTTATAGATTAAAAATGTAATACATATAAAAACGCATATGCGTTTACTAGGTTTGTACAGTGCTTATTTTCCCTAAGAAAACCTTTTTTTTTTTATATTATATTTACATTTTTTGTTTAATCTCATGTTAAAGAAGAATTTCTGTACAAGAAAGATAATTTTCTACAAAATACGTATTTTTTTGTTTGCATTTTTGTGTTATTGCGTTTTCATGCGCGCCAAAAAAAAAACCCGTTGTTTTAAACTTTTTTATCCGATACTATGCGACAAAAAATAATATATAATAGCGCCGAATATAAAAATTAATAAACACCGAACCTTTTTTGATAGGAATGGCAATGTTTTTTTTTAAAAATTCTGTATTCGATATATATAAATTATCATATTATTATTTTTGTTTTAATTGCAAGACTTAATGTTGTATTCCATAATAACATTGCAATTATTAGTATAAAATGATACCTGACATCGAAAAATATAACTAAAAATAAAAAATTTATATTGTAATAAAAAAAGAACTTTGTATGTAAGTTTGCGTATATTAAAAAATACCCATATTTAATTTTTGAAAATGCATTATCTGTTTATTTTAAAATAGTATTACAAAGTTTTTATTGCTGTTAATGGCTTTTTGTAGTTATTTTTGCACGTTTATTCATAAAAAAAATATTACTTATTATATCATATTTTTAAAATGTTCGTATATTCTTTCTGTAATAAGAAAAAGAGCTTTTGTTTAAGTGTGTATTTACTTTCAATGATTTTTTTCATTTTCTTTTTGCGATAATCATCTCAAAGTATGCACTTCTAAATATATTTTTTAAAATGGGGCCCCCTTTTGTCCGGGGCCGTATGCAAGTGCCCCCAGTGCCCCCTCCCTGAACTCGCCCCTGCCTGTGTTGCATAGACATACGACTCGACTCTTTTTTTGTATACATTATATTCGCATATACATTATATTATATAAAAACGACTTTTTTCTAAATTTTCAAATTAAGGTGTAAATCGAATAAAACGTATATACTTTATTTACGAGGGAAGACAATAGCATATACCAGACGCATATTTTTTATCAAAAGCTTATTTTTACAAAAATTCATAAAAAAAAATTCGTCAGAAAAAAAAGTAAAAAAAATATTTTACAAAAATATTCTAAACGCGAATAATGTGCCAAAAAGTATACTTTTTTATGCTAAAAAATAAAAAAACTTAGAATTTAAAGAAACTTGGAGGCTTAAATTTTAAACTCGACTGTATATTGATAGTTATACCCCTTTTTTACATTCTTGTATAATGTAGCTTTACTAAATGTGAAAAGAAAAGTTATACGAAAGTTGACACTTCGGTAAAACTTACAGTTATTATATTGGTAGAACAGATTGACTAAAACCATTTATATAAGACATTCTTAAATTATTTGTTTACTGAAAAAAACAAGTAAAGAGTGATAAAAAAAGATATTGATAAGCGCGTTATAAATACTGTCAAATACATACAAAATTTACTATATTTATGATGAGCTATTTTTAGGGCATTTTACACAAAATCCGTATTCCCGAAGTAAATTAAATATATTACTGACCTTAAACAAGTAAAACTATATGAAAATCGTGTTTAATTGAAATAAATGCCATGACAAAAATGCAAAGTAAAGAGCCCACGAGTAAGAATCTTACACAAGGGCAAAATCAAAAATGTTTGTTGAGTGGGTTGAAACAGGGTTGTTAATACCATTCTTTACAAATTTGCTAGATAAAGGAACAAGGAGTTTCGTTCCCACAGGGAACCAAACAAACTATCTCTAATAGACTGTTTTTTTACAATTATTGTTTTGCTTCAAACAGAAAAAGAAGACTCGTTTACAATATACTGTAACATCATTTTCGTTTGTACTATAATCTCTTTTTTTTATGTTTTGTTTGAACTGTACAAAAAACTAGAATAAAAGTTGTTTTACGAAAACATGAATTTTTTGATGCTAGACACACTGTATTTTCCGGTAGGAAAATACTTACACATCTTATATATACGTTTATCGTTTAACATTCTTTTTTAAATGTATGGCAAAAAATGCATAAACTTTTTTTTTATATTTTTATAGCACATGTAAATGCATAGCTTTACGCTTATTACGCTGAAAACTATTTTACTTTGCTTTTGTTCTTGTACGACAGGCTTTTAGATTTGCTATTGTAAACAACAAATAATAGTATCAGCAAATATTAATAACAGTTATTACTTTTGTTTTGGATTTATTTTTTTCTCTACAAATTATACGGGTAGCTTGGATTTGTTACAAAATAATTGTAGCTTTCATCTGTCAATATTGGGCGTCTTGACTTTGTGCTTTTTTTGATACTGTGTTTTTTTTAATGATAAAATATTATATTATAAAATTTTGTAAGAATTTACATAGAAAAATTGATCGCATATCTTATGTATTCAATATATATATTTTTACGCGTTTTTTTTTTTTCAAATAAAGACTTCTTCTTTTTATTTTTTGCAAGATACGCTCATCCCAACTTCTTCTTCTCTTATATAAAAATTTTTTTTTATCATTTTTTCTATTATTTTATTTTTGGTTTCGTTGTAGTTTGTCTTTATAGGAAAATCTAAAAAGTATATTTATGGTTTTATGGATATTGTTCTTAATAAACCACAGCGGTTAATAGTTGCAAAACTCAGCACAAATGTATCAGATAGAGTCATTCCTCACATTTCTGTTGTTTTTTGTTTTGTTCATCTTTTTCCATTTGACCAAAATATGGATTTTTAACCTTAGGTTATTAACTACGATGCCAATAATTTTATCGTTAAAAATAATAGATTACATGAACGCAAACCACAAACAAATGTATTTTTACAGGGTCATTCAATTGTATTCCAATATTGAAAAGCACGTTTAGTATAACTGTGATAATTGCAAAAGAAAAAGCCAACAACTATTTTTTTTCATATAAACAAAAAAAAAACAAAATATGATATTTTTTTTTGGCTCATATACAAAAGGTATATTTTAGCACAGTGTTAAATTTTCAACTTCGCGCTTTTATTTAAATATATGCAGAGAAAAGCCACATGTAACAAAAAAAAACTACTTGCTTGCAAAATCTCTAAGATGCGCAGCGGAAAATATTTCACGCGTGTATGGACAAACTGAAATATCCGCGGAGTAATGATGTAAAAAAACATTGCTTTTAAACAGTCAAAAACTACAAAAAAGATAGGATACGCTGGTAAAAGGTTTTACAACTCGATAAACCTTATTTAGATTATAAAGTAATAAATTAAAGTTGTTATCTAACTGTTTAATTATAGTGTTACAGGCAATACTATCATGAAACTTTTATAGTATTTATTAGCAAGGCATCTTAGAAAAAAATTAATCGAAAAGTATAGATCAAAAAGTATGACACATTTAGAAAAATGTTTTTTTATAGCTAATAAATCCAGTTTTCAACCCAAAAATACACACAGTAAAGTAAAAAATCAAAGGCTATGCTATTTTTGGCTAAAAAGTAACAAATACAAATTCAAATTCGAATTGTTGTTAGTTTTGCTCAATACATGTTTATTTCTGTAAATTCACTAGTAAAACACTAATATAACACAACAAATAGTCAGAAAAATGGGAGCTTACAATAAATAGCATTTTACACATGAAATATAACAAATTTTGTTTTTTTTGTACAACCCGGAATTAGAAAAAAACATGAAAATTTTTAGTAAATCTGTACATGCATGAAATAATGCAGTTATCTGTAAAAAATCCCGTTGAGCGACTTTTAAAGTTATAAACGTACAATACATCAGTTTTACTGAAATGTACGTCTAGGTGCAATATTATGTACAGAGATGTACTAGTAAAATGGTAAATATGTTAGAAATACAACAAAAATTGTACATTATATTTTTCGTGTGTAAAAAACACATTGGATGCGTCTAGTTAAAAGTCTAGTGAACCTGGATTTTTCGTTTGTAAAAGCTAACCTATATGTAAATACAATGGAAATTTATATTAGAATTAAATGTTATATGTGCAAAGAAAATTGTTTCTATATTTGGGGGAATGTAAGAAACTTGAAATATAAAATTTTGAGGTGGCGTATGAGATACCAATGCATAGATAAAAAAAAGCATTTCATTAATTCCAAATAAAATTCAATCGTTTTGAAAACCGGAATTATAGATTGAAAGTAAAAACTTGATGTACAAAATAGATTCAATAGCAAAATAATACTATTTTTTTCTTTAGGATGTTCTTTCTATTATGTAACAGTATTTTGTAAAAAAACTGGTAGCCGAATATAGTAAAGTATAAGGCAATGAATTTGTAAAAATACATATTTACTTGCACATAAATTCTTAAATATTTTTCAGCTATTTGTACACTGATACAAGCACTTATAGTGAATTACAACAAACTTTGCGTTTTCTACAACATATATAACATATTTTTTTTTATAAAATAATTTTTGCAATTTTACGCGACGTTTTAGGTGTATAAAATGTCATCAAAAACCAGCGCTATTATGAAATTTATGGCAGAAAATATACATCTTGAAGTTTTTAACTGATCTGAATGCATTTAAAAAACGAAACTCTACTACTTGTCTAGTTGCATCAATTTTCAGCTCTTATGTATTGAAGTAAGAGAAATAAATCGCAGTCGACTGTGTGCAAACAAGTTTGAATTGGTGCACCATACCTTGACAGGGGCAATCGACCTCGGTGGACTTGCAGGTTTTTAGGAACAGTCGGTAGAAATGCGGGTACCTGCTGCCACCGATCCAACTCATATTGCGTAACAATGGTTTTGGCGCATTCCTAGCATGTCTTGTTGCAATTAAGTTAAATTTTTTTTTTCATTCTTTTTATTGGAAAATTTATTTTTTTGATAAGAAGAATACAATATTGCATATCAAATCTGGCAGTACTGTTCTCACATAACTTCGTAACGGGTTGCAAACGATTTTTCAATAAAAAAAGAACAAAAAAACTTAATTTATGAATGTTTAGAACATTACTTTTTTTTAAAAATAAGATTATAAATTTATATTATGAATTTCTATAATAGAAAAATATCTGCGATAAAAAAACCCCCCTTCTCTTAAATTCAGGCGTACAATTTTTTTCTACGGCAGGGGGGATGGACCCACCCCTTCTCCTGGGCACACCACTGATACCCGGTAACAGTTGCATTTTTTTTATACGTGTACCACATTGAGAATTTATTAAATATAACTTTGGCGTAACAACCATAAAATATATATATTGTAAACATCTAACAAAAGCCTTATACCCGACCTTTGTAAAATTTGACATGTTATAATTTGTTAATGTATAATGTAATAATAAAAAAACAAATAAGATGAGTTTTTGAATTTAAAAAGCAGGTAATAGTACAGTGTGTTAACATCTTAAATTTAGATTGTACAAAACTGCATCAATAATTATTTTTTAGAATTTTTTGTTTGTAACTGTTTTTTCTGTATCTGTTTCTTTTTTTTGGCATCAAAGTTTCTAGGTGTATTTTGCAATTTCCATACTAATACTTACGTACTAAAATAAGCGTTTACAACAGTAGTAATTTGTTATTATTCGCTTTATATCTAAAAATTACAACTAAACTAAATTTTTAAAAAGCTTACCTGATTTCACGTTTTTTATTGTATAACAAGTTTTTAACCAAAAGTTTTCACACATATAAATTCGTTAAAAGTTGTCATTTGCAAAACAAATCATAAACTTGTTATATAATAAAATGTGTGCTTCTTAGGGTACAAAATATATTTTATCATTAGAAAAACATGTAAAACCGTACAGCATTTTTTGTGAAACTGTGGCTTCGTCGATTGCACATATAAGACATGTTCTGCATAGCGTTGCAACCACAGCGTATCGCAGACGTTGTCGATTGATCTTCGTGGTACATGCTGTAATACTACCGATTTGATTGACTCAAGTGTAACCATTTTTTGTAACATTGCAACGTTTGCGTGCACACATTCTTGGTCATTTGTCATTGTTGACTCTAAATGCAAAAAAGTATTACCTAATTTGCAAACAAACACAAGAATAATGAACAACCCAGTTACGTTTTTAACAGGCTAAATCATAAAAACTACACATAAAAAAAAACTATTTGTTTTTTAACGATTTTTAGTATTTTTCTAGGTATAAGGTTTTTGCACAAAAAAAACAAAAAAAAAAGCAAACATAAAGAAAACTACAAAATACTGGTAAACCTACAAAAACTTGGTACGAACAGCAGTTTTTTTTTTTTTGGTTTAGTTCATCGATGAAAACAGAATAGAAGTATGCAAATTCTAGCTTAACGGCGAAGTTCTATTTACTCGTATATGCACGAGGTGACTATAGACAGGCTGTAATTGTAAATATACGCTTTTTAGCCCGCGCACTTACTAAACATATTTATCCTTACTATAGAAAACCATATACGGTGTAAATTTTAAAATTAAAAAGGACAACCCATTTTGTACCTTTGCAGCATCGTTTAAGTGTATATGTTAGCATATATTTGCCTTGCATAAAAGGTTTATGAAACGAAAAAATCCGAGAGGCTTGTATTTTATACAAAAACTGATTTTTCAGTAATGAATATATATAGAAAGTTTACAGTAATGTATCCGTATTACAATTTACAACATTCTTGTAGTATAAAAAGATCAATCTTATTTTATACATAAAAAAGTCTGACATGCGTTTCTAGCTTTTTTTCTTACACTGTAACTGTAGAAATGAAACAAGCAAAGAAGCAAACAAGCCCGCTTAAAAAGTTAAATTATCTTTTATATGTTTGAAAGTATCAGGTATGATATAAACATTGAACTTTATTGTAATTAATAATAATTTTAAATAATTAAAAAGGTTTTTGGCTTGCATATCTCTGCGGTTTTTGGCTCGCATATCTCTGCGGTTTTTTCAATAGAATAAAATCGAAAAAGCATCATTGTCAGTGATTAGAACAGGCAGTTGTAGAAGAAAAAAAAGACAGGAAGAACTACTTTCTCTAGTATAATTGGCTTCTTTGCTATCTGTAGTAAGCCACTCTGTTTTTAGAATTGATTTATGCGCAATGTCAGAAAAATATTTAAAAACTCCTTGTAAATTATATAAAAAAAATGCTGACAAACGGTTGTCATGTGGTACACCAATGCATGAAATATGTGATATATACGTTTAGAGCAAAAAAAAAGAGTATTAACTATAATATATTAAGGTGTATTTAAAATACAAATTCGACTATTTTAAACGCTTGATAAAATATTTTGTACACGTTAAAAAAACCATGTGAATAAGACTACTACTATTAAAATGTATTGAAGATTTTATAAATATTTTAAACTAGTTATGTAGTGTCGAACTATAATAACTATGCGTCAGCACTCAGGGCATCAACCCAGGTACCCGGGTTTTATAATATTGTTACAATTTTTTCAACCTGGGTGTAAACCCAAAACCAGGGTATTTTTCAGGCAAAAATTTAAAACAAAATACCGACGTAAGACAGGCATGTCAGCCGTTATTTAAAATTGTACTACTAGTACAAAGTATAGGTTATTAAGAAAAACATATGCTGGGAAATACAACGATGTTACTATAAACGATATTTAAGCACTTTTTACACATTAAAAAGTTGTTTAATATAGAAAGTTACATTTTCGATTTCTAGTATGTGGTATATACGTTTTTCTTTGTTACAAAATATACATATATAGTGACAAGTTTTTTTTTACGTTGTATAATAATGCTTTTTAATTTTGGGTTTTACCTTCAATTGAACGGGGTTTTTGTACGCTAAAAATATGAATTAAAAAAAGCAACAACAATAAGAGCAAAATACTGATGTTAAACTTACAAAGTAACATTTAAAAACGTAAAAAATCAAATCTACTCTTCAAGGGGTAAAAGTTCCGGATGTTCTATATTATGTTAAAGATAATTTTTTTATAAAGATTAGAAAACAAACAAATGCAGCACATACGTAAATAACGATTCTAATCCAAAAAAAATTGTATATTTTTTACATAAACTTACTCTTAAAATAGGAGTATATAGTTATGCCTGTACTAACCTAGCAACCTAATACATGGGTTTTAAGAATAGAACTCTTGCAATTTATGATGCACAAAAAAAAAATTACAGGAAAAAACAGGCTTTATGCAGTTAATCTTAGCGCACTCGTGTATAAATTTTTATACATTAAAAGTAAAAACTTTAGAATAATACAAAAACTATATTCGCATAATTTTATTTTTATTTGAAGCGAAAGAAATATTTTTTACAGCTTACAAAAAAGTGAAAAACTTTAAAAAAGTCGTGTTCTCCTACACCAATTTTTTTAGTCCATTAAGTACAAAAACATTTTTTTATAAGACAGCTTTTACAATGATAATTTATATAAAACAAAAAAAAAACACAAATTACATTTAAGGGCAAAATTGCTATATAATGACAAAAATTCTATACAAAACGACTTGTAAGTACTTAAAAAGAAAATCGGTTGTGGTAAATGCTTTTTGCCAAAAATTTTTTAAAAAATTTAATAAGGGTACAAAACCTTTTTACACAATTTTTCGTTTAAATGCAAAATCAACTATAAAAATCACTTTCCTATTTTTGTTATTAATTTGTAAAGGCTTTTCTGGTTATTTTTTTTTAACACCTATTTAATACGCTTGAGAGGCAAAGGCTAAAAAGATGTCATATTATGTTAGTATATTCATTTTCAAGCAATTTAAAACTTGGTTCGTACAGCAATGCTTACTGGTTGCTGCGTTCAGTAAAATTTACAGCTCGGTATTTTTTAATAAATTGGTAAAAGGCATAGTTGTATATGATAAGCCAATCTTTCAGCGTTTTTACAAGGTTTGAAAACAAAAAATACCCGGGTCTATACGTGGGTATTATAAATTTAAGAATAAAGAAACCCGAGTTATATGAACCCGGGTATTATGACGCCCTAGTCAGCACAGGTCTCTGCATGTTTTGTTACGTATTGTTCTTTACAAGTGAACGCAGGCATTATAAATGCTTAAAGACTAGAAAGATACTGTGAGATCTTAATGCAAACCTATAAACCTGCTATATTTGCATATAATCCGTCACCTGGAATAGCAAAATAGGTAGAAAAAATAATGTAAATTTAAGTATATACTTGTCCTAAGATTTTTATTTATGGATATACTCAGGCGCGTATCATCAAGTCAAAAATAGGGCAAGAAGGGGCAAAAATATATTACTTGCCTACAAACACAATAGCCTAAGCTACGTAAAAAATATAAAATATGCATTTTACATAAAAATATTTTCTATTACAGAAAAACAAAATGTATGCTGTTTTCAAGATTTTTTTAACACAAAATACACAAAAAGCGTCTTTTTTTTTAACCGGCCCGGGGGCAATGCCTCTTCTGCCCCCTTTCATTGATCCGCTACTGGATATTCTACAGGCCTGTAAACTGCTGCGAATGCCATAAAATCCTACAAAAACAACCTTTTTTTTATAAAGATACACAGATTAGATGCAACTATGCAGTTTTCAACGATACAGACTCTAAATTGTTTTATATGCGGGGTTGCAGTATACGATTTTTCCGCCCTATACAAGCAACGGATCCAACCATAATGTTTGACTATACTTTTCAGTGACTGACAGTGTTATTCAGTAGATATGCACAACAGTTATTTACTACAATATGTTGTTATTGTGTTACAAAAATGTATTTATTGTCAATTTAAAATTGTTTTTTTGTTTTTGTATTACAATAAAAAGCGCCATCGCGCAATTGGTACGTCGTTTTTGTGTATGCTATGCTTATACTAATTATACAAAACGTTTGTAAAAGTTGCACATATTTTACGATATAAAGCACGTTTTCCTAACCGTGTTCAAATAAACTTTCACAAACTTTTTGCAAAACAGAAGTTTAAAATTTCCACCCCCACGAAAAAAGAAAAAATCCCTAAGAATATACAAAGATAGAAGACATAAAACTAAAGAACAATACAGAACTTTTACAGGTAAACAACTACCAAGAAAGCCATTTGCAAAAAAAAAAAAAACTTGCATATTAAACAAATGTACTGGCTCTCCATATGATGAGCATGAAAATGCAACCATAGAATTTTGAAATAATATTATTTTGATTTTGCAAATTTGTCGTTATAGAGATAAACAGACATGAAAAAGCCATTATAGAAAATATGGAAAATTATATTAAAGCCATTATAAAAAAAAAGAAAATAAAAAAACGCAAAGGTTGATAAAACTTCCGGCGGCCTTTTATGCGACTGTTTGTATTTATCAACATTACAAGAATATAATCATATATGCTGTCCACTCAAGATAGTACCATCAAAAGCAGAAAACCCAAAAAAAATCATAATTATAGTTTACTCGCGATTGGATTATATGTGACACTGAAGCCGCATTTATGCACAGACTACATATGTACGTTTTATATATACAGCATATCCTAGCTCCATGTCACATTATAAGTTGCAATAGCATGTTTTGAACGGCATAGAGAAGCAGATACAGATAACGTTTATGATTTTTAGCAACCAATGTATCAAAAAATAAACACAGCGGTTTTAGAACAATGGTTTGCAAAGAGCTCGAATGGCAAGTATGATTCTTATGGAATAAATTTTAAGAACATTTTTTTACACACACATTTAGAAAAGACAGGAATGCCCATGATTAAAAATACTTTGAAATTTTTGTAGGAATTTGCAAGGCTACTAAAATAAGTGGAATACCGCACTTCTAAAACACTGTGACAGTTAGCTCCATCCGGCTATCAGCAAACATTTTATATTTGCTAGTTGCAAAATTTAATTACAGGTTCTATTACTCATTCAAATTAGTTTGAAAACTGTTGTATTAGGATCAGTAGCATATTCAGAGAGGTCAAAATTGGCATTGCTCCCGGCCTGAATAGAAAAAGGCCTAGTTTTTAATTTATTTTTGTTTATAAAATTAAGTCGAAACGAAACAATTTTAATAAAAAAAATTTACAATAATTTGTAGTATAAATATAGGATATGTAAAATTTTAACCTTTATTTATGTTATAGTATATGTTTAAAATGTCTAAATTGCATAACGACTCTTCTATGTGTGTAAACATTAGTGACTGATGTGTATTGTGCCCTAGAATAATGCGTAGAAAAGTTATATTTTATAATGGTGTAAAAAAAACGTATAATTCTAAAAAACCATACAACCGTGTACCATCATGTATTCTTTTTGGTTGTTCCATTATAAACATGATTTATCATAAAATTCAGCATTTAAAAGTTAAAATAAAGCAAAATACGACAAAAAAAAACAAAAACGAACGTTAAAAAACTAATAAGGAGTTGTTTATACCACATAAGCGCACACTACAAAAAAACAATATACCAAGTTTTTTTTTTGCTTTAAAGTCAATCTTACTACAATTTTTTACAAATAAAAAAAAAATGCTAGATCAATACTAATTATTGCCAGGAATATGCTTTAAATGTATAATTTTTGCAATTTGAAGACACTGAAACCAGTTTCACAAAGGTTAAAAAAAACGCAAAATGTAGTAATTATATATTGCTACTTTATGTGATGTACAGGTAACAATGTATATTTGCAAATATTGTATACATTACTATTTGTCATTTCGTCAATAAATGAAATTTGAATTTTTTTTTCTTTTTGATTATTTTTGCAACTATATATCATTTTTAATCACTCAAGTTTTTGATATGTTGCTTCCTTATTTTTTACGTTGGCTGCTTTGTGTATCTTGTTGCTTGATCGTTGCTCTTTGCAATGCGGTTGTTTTTGATGTAACGCGCTGTTGTATTTATTGCGTGTTTTTGTAAAATCGGGCATGATTTCATGCAGAAAAACTATTATTGTAGTTGATAGTGTTACGCGCTCTGGTATATATGCAAAAACTTAATTAAGTACCAAAACTAAAGCAAAAAAAAACAAAAAATTTAGCAACCAAGATTGAACTGTTAAAACACAAGAAAATTAAAGCCAAAAAACGACAAAAAACATAGATAAATTTTAAACACTGTCTCTATGTAGTTACAACGAACAACATTGTTTTTAACGAGGATTTCAGTAAAATAAACTTTTTTCAAGCATTTTGCATTTACATGAGAATACTAGTTTATAATATTTGGCAGCTTTTACTTTGTTCCACAAGCACTTTTGCATAATAAAATTACTTGTTTACATTAAATTACAATTTTGATGTTCTGGAATGAGTTCAAAAAATGCCATGTTTTTTTTTTATTTTCCTTAAGCATAAGGCGACTGTTAATGGAGTATTTGAAGTAATACAGGGTTTTATATCATGATGTGTTTTGCTTTTTACTTTTGATAGATACTTACTAATAAAATATTTTTGACCTATGATGTGCCAACATGGAAAAATGCATCTAACGGTTTCTTTAGAAATTAAACATACAAACAATATGGTGTTTTTCGAACTGATGCGAAATTTTAGCAAGATATTTACGAAAAAAAATAATAGAACATTGTTCACTGTATTATGAATGTCCTTCCGCTATTGTTTTGTTTTTGTAAATTGTAGCTGTTGAACAAGTTTCACCAGCAAAAAAACTTGCTGGTATGTCATCGTATTCTTATAATGCTATATACATTCTACAGTTAACTTCTCTTACATAAAATATGTCATCTTTACGAACATACTTTGTATAAAAACCATTTTTAACGGTTTAATTTGACGTGTTGTGGCAAAAAAAACACAAAAAGTCAGTATGCGATATAAATTGTCTGAAAAATGTTTTTTTTTTGTTTTTTTTGCGTATATTTAAAACACTGATTTTATTGAATAACGTAAATTATTCAAAGTTATACAGCGTTGTTACAATTATTCCTACATTTTTCTTTTTTACTTGCTAATTAATTAAAATGCATTTATTATATTTATTAAAAAAGTAAAGTTTACCATAGAAAGATATTAAGGTAAACTCATGTACATTAACCGGCAAACACTACTATGAACGGCAAACTTAACAAAAATATAAATTCTTTGCAACATACGCTTATTATACTAAAATATTTTGTCATTTGATTACTATCTAACTGTGCAAAATATTTTAAAAAAAGTTGTATTAAAAAAACAAACTGGGTTTTTTTGGATACATTTTACCGACAAAAATTTTTTGTACCTAGTTAAGCTTGTGTTAAATCACGCATATCTTTATTTTTTTCAAAAAGGGCCCTATATCAAAATTTTGCCGCCGGGCCCACCAGGAGAATGTTTCGCCTCTGATACGGATGTTGGCAGCTATGTGCTAGCGTACGATATTTTAACACAAGAAAGATATATGTTAAGATTTCTTATTTAGCATGATAATAACAACTCGAGGTACAGGGACAACATTTTTAAATAAATAAAACTTTATGCTAGAGATACAGTTTTTCGTTATATAAACTAAAAATTGTTTTGTGCAGATGTGGCGGCATGCAAAAAATATAAACAGTAAAGGGGTGCTTGCATTTAAAAGAAAAGAGAACCAGAAATTGAAATATATATTGCCATATTCACTGACAGGTCTCAGCATCAAAGTGCTGTCTCGATGCATATATAAAAATGCGACAAAATTTAGTATATATAAAAACATTCATTAAGAAGAGTCCGTTGCGTAAAAGTAATTTTTTATTATTTACAGACATACAGAATTTTTGCAAACTATTGCATAGCTGTGATTTAAGGTAGCTGTCACGCGGCAAAGCCTTCGTGAGAGTGTTAGAAAAATACCCGGCGTTAATTTTGTACTCTGAAGATTTGGACATCAAAGATTATTTAGTATTTTTAAGGCATAGAGAATGAAAGTCTAAAGCATATTTTTAAAGAATTTGTATGGTTAAAAACTATATTATACTTTTTAAATTACAAGGAGGCGACATGAGCATAATTTTTAGTATCCAGCAAGCTAAATTCATTTATTACAAGAATTGAACTATGGATAAATTAGTTGAAAATGGATGAATCATAGATGTTCACTGATTAAAAGAGCCATCCACTTTGCAGAACACAGCATACATAGACTATACAAATCTATGAGAGTATATAGTGTAATTTGGTTTTTTTAAATTTAGTAAAACTGACATGACTGGATAAAATGCCCATATGCTATATCAATGTATAATCTAATACTTTGACGTTACACGAAATAATATAATTTATAAGATTTGAAACATACTAGGCGATTTTGTATCGTTTTCAATGTAAAGACGTAGTTAGATTTTGGCTGAACAGAAACAAGTATATCATAACATTCTCGAAAAAGCTGTAAAAATTTCGGAAATGATGCCAACATATATTTATTTGAATCAAGGTTACCGATATATAATTCTAAAAACACCGTCGGAAGATACAGCTATTGAGGCGGAGCAAAAAATAATAGTGGTTTTGCCTTAGACACGACTAGATGGCACATGGACGCCGAACAATTGTACGGCTTAAGTATAGTATTTAACTAATGACAGTTTGTTTCTATCAATCTTTTTTTATTCCTATTGTCACTTAAAAAGGGAATTTGGGGCAGTGTTTAATTTGTAATTTTGTATTACAATGGGGTTCCAAAAGTCAAAAACTATTAATAACACTGATATAAAACACAATATTAGAAAGACTGAATATAAAAAAAAGCGCGTTCACTGCTTATGTATAATAACTTTGTCTATAACTTTTTTGTTGATGCAATATTCTTGTATTTTTCAGATAATAAACACGCTGAACGAGAAACATATATATTAAAATGATATTGGTCTATTTTTTAAAAATTTGCAAATTACAGGCAAAATTAATACACATATATACTTTTTTACAGACGCTTTGGTAATATATATTTTGATAGCTCTGGATATATAATATGAAGCGATAATTTGCCTAAACAGTTTTTTATAATAAATTATTATTGTGATAATATATTTACTTTCGACGTTAGAAAAACAAAATCCTGCACAACCAATGTAAGATACACTGTTTTATCATGAGTTCAGTTTTGCGAAAAACAAAGGGTTTACATCAGGCTTGAAATGTGCCCCATTCATATAGAACTAAAAAGTTACAATATGCTTTATTAATAACAAACAATTTATTAACGTGCAAGTAAAAGCATTTTGCGTTTTTTATTGCCTATAAACATTGTAATTGCAATCCGGTTATATAGGTTGTTTTTCAAGCGTATTGAGTAGAGGTATATCTTTACGGTAAATTTTAAATTGAAAAAAATTGGTAAAAGACAACTCAATATCTTATATCTTATAAAGAGTTTTTTTTGTTTTTAATAAAAAATTTTATTCTTTTAGTACAGATACATAGGAAAAACCAGTGATGTATTAGTCGAAAACTTTTATTGTACACAAAAAGAACATGAAGGAAACGAACTCGAAAAAAGCATGCAATATAGTAAACGAGCCTCAAGTAATAAAACAATAATATGCCGTCATACTAAAAGCTCTTACAAGTTTTTTGTGCAATTTGTGATTTACTCAACATTGCAAAACACGTCATGGAAAGAAGCTTAACAAAAATCATGTTTTAACTTAACTAACATACTTAAAGTGCAGCCCCAAAAAAAAAGTGTACCGGCACCTAATTACAGATGATGAGCGCGTAATAAGCCTGGCAACCAGGTCTTAAATAACAAAATTTCAATTAGTAAAAATAAAATAAAATATTCTAAAGATTATATGTAAAGTTTTTGTAATCAAAGGAAAAAAAATAATACTTACATGATAAGCGCTTCATATCTGTATACTACTAAAATTTTGTATATTTACAGTTATTTTTTAAACGTAATGATTTATATTATATTCGTCGAAGAGTCCAGATGTTCATAAGTGTTTTTTAACTAAAGTTATGCATGAAAAGGTAACAAAGGATATCCATTGCAGGTAATAAATGCAACAAAAACGTTATGTTTACATTGTGTAAGTCTTATAAATATTATACGGATTGTATGTGGTTGTTTCAAAAAACGTATACAAAAGTACAAATTATCTAGTGCGTCAAGATAAATTATCATTGGATTTGCCTAAGCAGTCTCAGTAGGAAAAGGATATAGAAATATTATTAGCCCGGCAAAACAGTAAACATGTTTTGGCCATGGTTTACACAAACTGGCTCAAAGCCGTAAAAACAAGAACCTAGTGTTTGTAATTTAATGGGCAAAGTAAAACAAAGAAATGTGCAACGCAAATATATGCGATTAATTTAAAAAGTTTCTGGCCAAAAAAACTAGACCTTTACTGTGATACCGGCTGAGGATGTAGTCATTACATGCGCATATTTAGAGCGCCAACTTAACTAAAGCAAAGTTTTGGATCGATCTACAGAAAAATAAAACAAATTACAAGGTTCTTAGCACTGATAATTTTGTACTGAAATGAAATATCAAATTATTTTATTAAGAGATTACATGTATACAGAAATCACTATAGAAGCGTTGTTTAGAAGTATATTACGAATTTTTATGTTCCAGTATTGTATCGGTAGTATCTCTAATAATAATGACAGGCGGCTATTTTTAGAAATTATAAAAACAAATCCAGGATACTTTTACGAGAAATTTACAATTTCTCGACATGATAAGCAACTAAAACACGCACATAGCTGTATCATAGTAACTTGTGTACAAATTTAAAGGTTAATAAGTATGTAATAAAATATGCTTGTCACGCAACACCCCAACTGTTAGTAAACAACCAAATAGAATTTGTGAGGGCGTTACTGCTATGCCCAAAAAAATTACCAATGCTTTTATTAACCAATTCTGCTATTTCGATTACTTTTTTACTATTATTTTATAGCTTGATTGAGCGTTAAATAAAATTACATCAATTCCCGAATCATCGTTAAAATTTTATATTTATATTGCCGATTTCTAGTATCAAGTCTATGTAACAATGGTTTACTTTTTCTAAAGGTGTACTGTTTTCTTTTTTTCTTGTGTTATCCTGCTGGATTATTTTTTAAATATAACAATAATTTATAATTATTATTTGTTTAAACAAAATATTTATACTTGTTTTACTGCACGTAAATACATACAAATGGCTATTTGTTAGTATTTTTAAACTAGTATTTTGTAATGTTTTTTTTGTCGTCTACTCAAATATGAAGGTTTTTTTGTTGTTTCAAGACTAATTAAAAAAATAGAAGCAGGTCACTACTGGTAAAAATTCTTTCGTCTTTTATTTAGGTGCAAGAACATAATAAACCTCCACAATTAAGTTTTTATAGTTTTTTTTTTTCGGTTCTTTATACCATTTCCTTAAAATTACAAATCAGTGATCTAAGCACGACCTGAACAACAAAAACACAGTTTTTTTTCTAAAGAAAGATTTAGTAGTTTTCCACACAATTTTTTTGCTTAAGCGGTATTTTTTCATGTTTTGTGAATTTTTTTTACGTTGTTTTCGGTTCGTAAGAGAATGCTACCGAAAACGATACTGAATTGTCTATGCAACAGTCGTAATAAAGGATTTGTATAAAACGGTACCCTCGCGGATAGGTTTAAATTGTGTTAAGCCTACTTTGTTTTATTAATAACTATAAATGCGCTTGTTGATTTTATAACGTATTCTTGCGTGATGGCAAAACAATTATGATTTCCGATGCCGTTGTCGGTATATGCGCCGTTTAATGTGCTGGCCTTTTGGTAGCAAAACACTGTGTACACACAGCAACACTTGTCAACAGCGACAAAGAAGATACGTCAGCGTTTTGTTTGTAGAGATTTGCCAGAAGACTGTTTACTTAGCGATACGCATCTTGCCAATTTTTACGTATAAAGTCGTTATTTTTGTATTTTACTAATTTAAAAAATAATCTGTGTGGTTATGGCTTGTATTCACAGTAAATCTAGAAGTGATATGGCAGATTAAAAAAGTATATGCAGAACAAAAAACTTAAACATTGTGTATCTAAATGCATGATTGTAAGTTTTTTTTATTGTTTGTTTAACACGCCGTTGTAATTTCCAAGTTACCGTTTGTATATCGCAAAATTCTATAAAATCATACTTACAAGCAGAAAAAATGTCTGGTAGAAATTTTGACGTGCAAATAAAAAAGTACACGAACTACATTATCTTTACAACATTTTGCTAGATGGTACTTTTTTTTAAAACGACTTGTAGATAACTGCTACCCTGTCTAAAGGCAATCAAAATGCACTTGATTAAAGAAAATAAAATATTCAGTAAATTACACGGGTATTTTGTTTGTTATTTTTTTTTAAAAATGGTTTGTTTTTATAGTAAAAACTATCAAAGAGGGGTTATTATTCATTTAAAATATAGAAAGTGTTATTGGAGTTGGGTTGCAAGGCAACCCCTTAATATACTTCAATGGCAATGGTATTTTATATTTGCATTTAGATTGAAAATAAGAGCTGACAAGCAATTTTGACACTGATTTTTATAGATCTCGCCGAGATGTACAGTTCGCCCTTATCAAACGCGTTTTTTAGCCTTTTTGCGCATTTTTTCAGATAGCAAAAATATCAATCAATTCTGGAACGTAAAATAATTAGATGTGAAAAAGAACGGTATATGGTAGGATTAAACATACTAATTTCTAGTTATATAAGAGATTTTTTCTCTATATAAAAGTAACAATTTATAATAAATAAATAATCTTATAAACATGTCTTTTCCACCTAGAAGTTTTTTGGCTTGTGCCTAACGCCTTGTTCCAACCATTGTTATGATGCCGAAGAAAATTTTTACACTTGTAAGACATTAGAGACCTGCACGTGCCGGTTTATGACCGCGCCGGACCGAACCAAACCAGATGTCGGTCTGGGCCGGGCCGTTTTTTTACTTGTCGTATATTTTTATATTTTAGAAGTAAGTACATATCAATAAAAGAGCCCATTTTTTTTCTAATAGAACTCCCCTTGTATAATTTATTATTTTTACATTGAGCCATATATTCAAAATACAGTGCTACTATCATTAAATATGATTTGAGTGCGGTCCAACAACATTCTTAATAATTTCATAAAATAATTTGTAGTATATTTCTATGCTTGCTGCTTCCATTCGTATCCATATAGTTAAGAATTACCAACTTTGTTATAAACTTTTATTATATTAGTTTTCATCGATATAAACAGAACACTGTTTAACACAAAATATAACGCATTTTTTGCGATTTGAATTTAATTGCTAGATTGCGTAAGTTTTAATACAATTATACCGATTTTTGTTTATAAACAACTTTTAATAATAGTTTTCCATCATTAACAAAATACAAAAGGAGGTTTTTTATATTAAAATACAATTTTGGCGTATTTTTTGCTGCTAGTTTAGTTTGGTCCTTTCCGGTTATGTATTGTAAAATTGCAGTCTGGTCCGGTCCTGGCGGTCAATAACCGGACCGTGCAGGTATCTAATATACATATGTGACCCTTTCTTTTTTATTCTTTTTAACGTGTCTAAACTCTTATGACAAGTTTTAATGGATGGATTTTTTTTGAGGCAAAAAAAAACCAAGCAAAATAATTCAATAAAATTATAATTGAAAAAAAACATTTCAAAAACCAAGCAATAATAGCATTTACAGAATAAATAAAAATCTCACAATCACATAAATTGCCGATAAATTGATCGGATTATTGTTTTTCTCACAAAAACTTAGCATGCTACAAGTTAATTGAATAAGTTGCGTCAATTCAAAAAACGACCACAAAATGACAAAACTTTGCAAAAAAAACGGCCGAACGTAAAAAAAGTAATTAAAACCATCTAAAAGAACCATCAGCATTTATATCAATACTGTTCGATGATTGCGTCTATAGGTTTTTTTCTCATAGTAAAAGGCATTTGAAATTGACTATTTATTACAATTTTCAGTCTTTGTATACTTTTTTATAGTTTTAGAACACATTTTATATTTATCAAATGATAGATTGTTAATCTGTGTCAAACCACAATAAGTTTCATATTAATTAATTCAAAGCACCAAACCAGGATTTCTCGCTTCGAGCGACTCGATTCGCGAGCGCCTTTCTCTCCTAATCCTAAAATTGTACTATTTTGCCTTTAGAAATCGTCAAAAGCCTCCTGTAGCTGACGAAACCTTTGTCTTCGCCTCGGTTTACAACGTTGTCAAGGGGTGAATACTTTACATCTACAAAACAAGACGATGCACAATACTTTTTTTTATATACTAGAATATGGATATGCATGAATAGACCGCATTAAGAAAAAGCGAGAAATTATAAACTTTCCAACCAAAACTATCAAAAAATTTTTTTGCGAAAAAGCATTTATATAACATCAGGGTTGTAGAAAGGGGACCCCGTACCGAGGGGGCTTTTTTTTTATCTTTTTTGTAGATTTTATGATCTTAAATCATTTCGTAAATGGATATTTGTTTTTTTGTTTTAATGAAAATTCTATGTTGAGTTAAATAGGTCTTTACGACTTTACTTTGGTTTTTTTTGTTTTATCGCCTTTTTTTAAAAAAATAAGTCTATGGGCACCGTGTTAAGTGTATTTTACTTTCTGGCTACGTGCCTGATAACAAGTTATGTAAAATGTATACGCAAACGTTTTTGCGTTTTATTTACACCAGCTTATGCAAAAAAGCGATAAAAATATGCATGGAGGACAAATAAAAGTCACAGCCGTGCTTTACAGCTGCAATACTTCGAATTTCTAAAGTTATCCGTAATGATCAGTACCCTTTAGTACAATTCTTATTTTAAGAAGGTTTTTTCTATATGAAATTTTACTTAGATGAACTAAAATTTTAGTATACATAATATATTTTACGAAACTACGAAAATATAATATACATTCCCCTTGTGTCGAGCTACCAGTTAAAAGAGTTTTGCAAATTCATACCGCAGTTTTATTTTGCAATTTAATCACAAATAAAATGCAAATCATATAAAAACTTCTTACTATTTTTATTATTTTTGTAATTCTAGATTGTTAGTAGAATAGGCTTTGAGTAAAAAAACCCGCGTAAAACATTAAAACCATTTTCGCATTTTTTATTTTGTTTTGCAATGTTACAATACTTCAAAAGAATACATCTTATTGTTGTCCTTAAAGTAAAATAGTTGGTGGTTAAGTGATCAATAAGAACAGAGTATTTTACTGTTTGTGCAGCATCTATTTGTTTGTGAACGCATACTAAACATTCAACGATTCATAATCTTGTGTATAAATTTGAAAACCTAAACACACTAGTCATATGGCAACATAGAAACCTTCACAACAAATTTTTTTTATAAAAAAGCACGCACTTCAATACTCTTTCTTTTTATGAGAATTCAAACGTTTTGGCTCTTGAATGTATTGCTGGTTATTTACCCAGAAAAAAACATTATCAATGTAGTTAAAAAATATACAGCATAATCAAAGTATATATGTATGTGTATCAAATACAAAAAAAACAAAAAATTAAAATCGCATAAAAATGTTTATGTGTATTTATAAAATATAAAAATTCTAATAAAAATACAAAAGCTAAAAAAACTGCTACTTTGCAAAGCTAAACACATTTGTTATATATTGGAAAAAAAATTGCAACATCAAAAACCTTTTTTAAATACGTAGAGGAATAGGAATGGAGCCGTAGATGCATAAAAAAATGGTCTCTAAGAACGCACTTTTTATGTAAGGCAAAAAAAGTATAACGGTTTGCAACTAATAAATATCTATCATATCAAAAACGTGAAATTAAGATTAGAATGGTAAAAATAAATTCTTTGAATAATCATCAAAGTATGCATGTTTTGTCGACGAATTTGGCAGTAATGCCTATTTTTCTATATTGTTTGTAGCTGTGTATAAATAACAATTTGCAATAATCAAGTATTTGCATTTGTAAATTAAATGTAGAAAGGCTTTGTTTTTTTAAAAGGCTACCCAGAAACGTACCTTTTACAGAAAATAGATTAAATAACAACATGTATTTTAGAAGGGCTGGTAAACGCACATATCGGTTAAGAGGCGGCCAAAAATCGCCGCATAAATATACTGTTAAAAAAATGCGCGGTTCGAAGCCTTTGCGAGGCGTACTAATACGCGGAACAGCGGCATTTGCCACAGGCCACTTATCAAAGGCTATATTTTGCGATTTTTGATTTTAGTAAAAATTTATGTTTTACATAATATAATTTAAACGCATTCTTAATATTTTAACCAAATTACTAGCGTTGATATTATGCCTATAAATTAGTATGGTGTCATTTAGAGCGCATTTTGTTGCACCTCTAAAAGCCCAAAATACTTAGTATCTTCGTTTGGCGATTTTAAAACAAAACAACGGTCCGGTGTGGGCGGTCCTTAAGAAGAAACATAAGGGGCTTCTATAAAAAAACAAAAAAAAAAAAAACTTCTTGTATTAAACGCTTTTGTGTAAAAAAAGTACGTCTAGCCAAATATATTATTGATACTCAGCGGCGTAACTATATTTTTTTTCAGTGGAAGGGGGACAAATTTTTTGGGTGAAAACTTTTATACGAAAATAATTTAGTATCGGGAAAAATTTTTGCAGAAAAAAAATTCGCAAAAAAAATTTATGGAAAAAAAAACTTACAGTGATACATTTTTCTTTGGAAAGTTACATAAGAAAAACGATTCTGATCCTAAAAAAATATATGGTTAATTGTTTTTTTTTTAGAAATAAACGCCTTTTAATTCGGACGAAATATTGAGACGTAAAAAATAAGCTATTTAATAGTTTAAAGCAGCAAACATTTTTTTTATAGAAAAGGCTTATGTTGAAACCAATTTCAAAATAAAAAAAGCGTTGTTTTTTGTAATAGTTACTGAAAAAAAAATTATTGAAAAAATGAAGATTTACCAAAACACGGAATCCTGTTACATAATTTTTTTCGTAGCTAATAATAATGGATAAGCTCTTTTTCTTATTATATAAAATCCAAATTAAATATTTACAAATTATTAACAATTATTTTTGTTATTTTGGTATCAATACAACAAAAATAATAAGTTAAGCTCTAGATGGTGTTTTAAAACTATTTTTGATGACCTCTTGTAAAGCTTTTATGTTAATAATGGAACCAAATATATGCGAAACTAACAATGATTTTCAAACATATACAATATGGTGACTTGATAAAAGCCTGTCATAGTTACGTTTTTGAAGTCGGAAATAATATATTGCAATTACGTACTCATAAATATTAGTAGTTAAAAACAAATTCTTTTATATGCATTATAAATTGAAATTACTTTGAAATCATAGAATTTTTAAAAAAACAGTGGGTGTAGATACCAAAGTCAAAAACTTTATTATGAATTTTTGTTTGAAATACGCATTTTTAATTTGCAATAAAAAAGTTTATAAAAAGGAAATTAACCTCTAATAGAACCTTTTGACTATAATGTAATGCGCGAATGTCTACAACAAGCAACTTCTAAGATTTGGATTTAAAATCAAATATGTTGTGAAATAAAAAGAAACTAGTTTTACACTTTAAAAATAAAACATAACTTGGTTTTTGTATAAGTGGATTTACACTATTGGTGTACCCGTATCAAAAGAGGCATGCAGTGATAAAAAAGTTTTATGCATTTTTTTGTGTTTCACATGGCAAATTAATAATATATAAAGAAATTCAAAAGCCCGAAACAAACGGGAAAAACTAGAAAAAGCAAAGATTCGTGTTTAATATTAAAAATACCAATCTGTGATGTGCGACGAAGATTCTATACAAATTACATCTGTCTGGTTAAAAAATGATACAGATTAATTTACAGCATAGAAACTAAGTATTTGATTCACATGCCCATTCCGGAACAAAGATGTTTTATACTCAAAACAAGGATTTTGCAAAGATACCAGTTAAAAATATTACATAAAAGTATTTGCTTTAAGAACCGTAACTTTTTCTAGACTTATCTTTCTAATCGTAAAGCTTTTAACGCAACTGCCGTATTTCTCATCCCTGTCGATCTACCGGTAGAGAATGAAATGGTATATAATTTGAAAAAAAGCAGAGATTACAAAAAAAATTGTGAAAAGTTTGCAGGGTATGTCAACACAATTAAAAGCACGTTTAAGGCAAACATACCTTCAAAAAATGTTAAGTTGGACATATTCTTGTTGAACAGTGTCGATGACTTTCTTGGCAGATAAGACTTGATAAAATCGCCTTATATAAGAAATTGTAATTATATCAAAAAATTGGTATATTTCCCTGCCTGAAGAGAGTCAGTTTGCACAGAATTTTGATGAATATATCATTATCTAATAATAATACCACACAAATAAGACCAAAGGTGGTAATAAGCGATACTTTTAAGATGCATGGACAGATCACCAAGAAAGGCTTAAAACCTTATCGAAGACAAGAAAAATGCAAGGCGTAACGTAACTAGTGCACATCCGCAACACACTGCTATCGATCGCATACAGAAAATGACACACGGCAACTACAGGAGCTTACAAGACTGAATTGATTTAGTAGAAACATAAATAAAGACACGAAAACCAAGAAATATAATAAGCGACATATAAAGTAGCACAAACATATATTATCCGACCAGCATAACCACGATACAGTGGTTATATTGTGGTAAGCACGGCCGTAGGAAAAAAAATCGAGGCTAAATACGCTTATACATGAATTAAAGAAATGCACTCGTTGCAATATGACAGGACAGACGAGTCAAATCACAAGGTAGAACACATATTGTTAACTAAGAACAGATACACCGATTTATAGATATAAAGACAGTTCTTACATGTGTATAAATGGTGTTTTGTATATATTGATAAAAGACACTGGATCTTGACACTGATTCAAAGGGCAAAAGCTGAAGAGAATATGCCATTTGCTTTTATGCTTAGCCATCGTGAGAAATATATCTAGGGCTGGCAAAATACATGAAAATAGTAACATATTGCGATGCATTTTTTGAGATCGAAAAAAAAAAGATAAAAAAATTCTATAAATTGGGATTGTTAAATTATTTAATATTTACATAGTAAAATTCTTCTATAAAAACAATAAAAAAAAACAGTCCACTGCCTTTTAATTCTAACAAAATTGACATCAAATATGCAGACCCTATTAATTGGACATGCCAAAATCGCTTGGGTAAAAATTTATATGATTTTTAGTTACTTTTTAGACTCGGAAAATAATTACACCGTAGAAGAATTTGCTTCTCGTTATTATAATTTCGTAGTGTATAGAAGGAAGGAAAATTAATAACTCAAGTTCACCATTGTTTTGAAACTAAAAAATTTGGTTGAGCAGACTCAATTTAAATTTCCAAAAGCAAACGACTATATTATTTGTTTGTATAATATAGATTTTCTGAATTAAATCAATTTGCCAGATGGTTTCTTCTAGGCTGAACTATGACAAAAGATGAAAGAGAAAACGGCATTCTATTCTGGAAGCAGTTAAATGCAATAAAAAACGCTACAGGGCTATATAAATGCACTGGCGTGTTTTCTGCAAAACACAAATTTGATTTACGGTGTGTATATTGGCACTGCATGTCATGTATACCTGGATATTAAATTGAGTTTTAAAAAACCCTTAGAACAGCACGACATGAATTTGAACTTAATTCTAACCCAATTTTCGAACTTAATCTTACACCCAATGAAAGTAAGATGATAACCAGGGTGCAACAAATATGCTTATTTAGGCATCCAAATAGCCACATGTCAACTAAGCCACGGCTGGAACCTGCAAAGCGGATCATTGATCTGTTATGGCAATTTACTCGTAAGCAACTGCAACGATTTGTTAAAGAAATACTATCAAAGTATGGTTTAAGAAATAAAATTCATAACTGCAAATCTTCAAATATATTATTCAACCAGGCCAAACAAATTCCTTAATAAGAAAACCTGCAACAGCGCTTTTTATCTATATAAGTTTTGACACAAATTTAAAATTGTTTTTTTGTCGGATATGAATTGTTTTTTTGGTACCGAAAGTCAGCAAGTGCTCTCGGTCTAAGTACAGTTCTTTCTCAACAAGCAAGACAGTATTTTTTATACGTAACAGTCTATCGCCTGAAATGAACTATTAAATCTGCTGCATATAGAGGAGTTTTGCTAGCTTTTGGGGCAATGGAAAACTTTTTTAGACGCACATTTTTATTTATAAACTGATAAAAAGCGATCCCTGTGCTATAAAACAAATTTTGGGTTTATGTTCTACAAGATAAAAGCCGGTTTACCAAGACTTCTAAGGTACACTTCAACATTTGCTTTAAAAATACAACCACTCTTCATGACTTAGATGCTCTTATAAAAAGAATTCATAAAAAGAATGTATAAAAAGAAAAGAATTCCAAAAGTCATACAAAAAAAAATTACATAGATTACTTAAAAGACTTAGCCCACGGGTTAAATGTGTTGGGTGGGGCCGTCGCTAATAAGGATGGTATATCTAAAAAGTTGTTGGCATGCGAAAAAAACGCAAAAAAAAAAGTGAAAATGATAACACACACTGAAAAGAAACATCTAGAAAGCTAATTGCTTCTACATAGGTTTTTTGGGCATATATGTAAGTGTCTTGAGAATGCTGATACTAACAAAAAATGGATTCGTTTGCGCTAAACAGGCCAAAATTTGCATAGAAAGCAGACAATACATTATGGCCAATTTCCAGGTAGAATGCCCATATTCATTTATTAGAGCTGCAAAAAAAAAACAATACGAGTAGTGGTGATATTTGGTTTTTTACATACTCATTAATAAAAAATAAAAAAACAAAGACGAGTTATGGTAATGTGCGTACATATATTGAAACAGTAGAAAAAGGTTTTTTTATTATGTCTACAGATGATTAAAGTAAAATCATTTATTCAAAATAAAGTACTCTTAAGCTTTTCCCAAATAAAATATTTTGCTTAAGTACACCATTCTAAACTAGTGGCGGTGCCAGGATTTTTTCAGCCTTGCGCTAGTCAGTGTTTCATGTACTATAGGTTCAAAACACGATTTATTTGGTAAAAAATCTAAATTGTTTTATTTGAAAATTTTTAATTTCAGAATTTTTCTTCAAAAAAATTGCTGCGCACAAAAATCCGTTCTTAAATGAAAGCTCAATTTTTTTTACATCCCCCAGCCGACCTGTGTACCTAGCTGTCTGTAACTAATACCAGGATAAAAAGAGAGTCCACGAAGTTTATAACCTCTGCGGGAAAAATCGCGTACAGTAAAAGATTATACAAAAACAGCATTACAAGGCATAAAGAAACGTTTTATTTTGCTCTCATCGTCAGATAAACATATCACAATTAAAGCTAGACTTATCAGAAAAGTGATGCTGTTATCAAACATGCTACGATATGAAAAATGGAATCGGAAAAAAATATTAGCAAAATACCAAAGCCAAACTAGGGTATGTAGTATAGATCTGTATACAGCTAACATCGTAATAGATGCAACCGAATTCTTAGAGAAAGCAACCATTCATAAGAATGATTATGTGTATACAATAAAAGAAAAACAGAAACAAGTGCACAAAAACATGCATTCTAGCTAAAGCAATTTTGATGAAAGTGTTTTGTTCCAAGTGGAAATTTTAAGGTTTTTTTATAGACATTCCTGTGCCCAAAATTAATGGTGAAGACTGGAAATAGCAAAAACTGGCGTTGGGGAATATGGTATAGTTTTTGGGGACGCTAGGTGAAGCTACTCGCGAACTAACATGCATCGAGTGATAAATTGCTAATGGCCGCATAAAAAACATAAAAATAGGTACTTGATTTTTAGTTCGTTTTTATAACAAAGATGTTGCATACTTGAATCATGACTATTGTTTCGGATACGGGTTACATGGGATATGACAAATGTATGTTTTTATTTAAAGTATTTTTACAATTTTGTATCGCTGTTTGCGTAAAGCTTGTAGGCAACAGCCGGATATTACATACTAAGGCAACTATAAAGTTGTACAAATTTGGCATTTATTTGCCATAAATTAAAAAAAATACTTAATAAAAAAGATTCATATGATTATATAAACACACTCTTTTTGTAAAAAAAGTAAATGTTCTTGGCATCTGCTGCCGCAAAATTGCAAGTGATATAGTGTAAATTTATCTATTTATTTTCTGTTTTTTATATTTTATTTAATATTGAAAGCTGACAATTGATACAATTGTCATATATATAACGTATACAACTTTTTCCTGCTTTTAATTGATCGTAAAACTACGAAAATTGTTGTTTTAATATATAAAATTTTGCTGTGTAAAATTAGTTGGGTTTGATATAATGCGGATTCCATTTAGATTTAACTATTTAATTTTTTGCTAGTTTTTTTAATTTGTAGCAAAATTGGTAAAAATCTTATTTTTTTGGTTACTAAAAAAATGCAATTACACATATTTTTAATCTTAAAAAAAAACTTAGATTAGCGCGCGGTGGTATCTATCGGGTTCTTTATATAAAATTATTACTACTTTTTTTGAGAACAATCAAGGTATTTTCTTAAAATTATAAACAATGAATTTTTGTATTTCATTTAAAACCGCGAAAGTTATTTTTATAGTCGAAAAAAAAATTCAATGTTAAAACAAAGTGATACATTGCATTTACAAGCACAAATAAACGCTTTTTATTGTCTTTTTATTGCTTTTATATACATGAAAAGTAGCGATAAAGGGTTAAGAAAATATTTTAAATCTTAACAAATGTACATACCAGATGAATACTTGTTTGTACTTTTTCAGTCATAGACATAGTAAATGATCGATTACTATAGCAGTACGTAAACAGGGGGGGTCCATCCCCCCTTTTCACAATATTTTTTACGCCTGAATTTAAGGGTGGGTCTTTGACTGTGCAAATTTTTTTTGAAATTCAAACAAAAACATTTTTACCACCAATTAGTGTAAAAAACCAAAATATTGCAAAAACATTTATAAATTATATTTTTATGGCCTATCCTTTATGTAAACACTGACTACCGGACAAAATAAAAAATTCCTGGGCACGCCACTGAGGTAGCTTTTTGTGGGCTTATTTTTTGCAAAAAAAAATTATCCTTAATAAATTTGCGCTTTATCGTTTATATTTTTTCACCTTTTTTTTATTAGACATAAAAGACTGCAAGCTTATAAAAAATTATTCTTATCTAACTTCAAAAGAGTTTATATAGTATAAATGTTATCTAAAATACATAAAAAATACGAAAATTACAGAATTATAATACTTACAAACCCAAAAACTTCTCTTATGACAAAATGAGCAGCTAAAATCGGAATTAAATTGGCATTGGGTACTTCAAAAGGAGTTTACATTAGCCAGCATTCTCAGTTTTGTTTCTATATTCATTTACTCTTATAAAATCTGATTGTTATTTTCTTTATTAATCTCTACGCAATTTGTAATTATCTACACGTATATATTCATTATCTTTTCAGATTACCAAACAAGACGGCAAGCACACAATAACTTTTTTTATCACAGTATGTGGAATGCCAAGAACAAACCGACAATGAAAAAAGGAATTTCATTTGACTGTAAGTCACAGTTTTTTTTACACATTTCTTGTTGTTTCTGATACGCGCCATACGCCGTATCATCATGAACAGCCTTCGTCTGTTGTTTGTTGTTGTCAATACCTGTAAAGCTTCCGAATATATCAAAATAGAAAAAAGCTATAAACAATGCTTATTTTGCTAAAAACTAAGTCTTTTGCAGTTTTAAATTTTTATTTTTAATTTATCTGGGTTTTTTTATGATATTAAAATTGGGGCTAAAAATTAAGTATCAAAATATAAAGTCGTTGTGTTTTTACTTATCAAACAATACACTTTTTGTCATTTTATGTTCAGATAAATCCGAAAATAAGCATATTTACACACATGCTATAGAGTTGATTTACTTGTATGATAAGCAAAAGTCAATTGTAATTTTTATAGCACGTATAGGTTATCACATTGCTTCACTAACCATTGTAAGGATTTACGCAAAAATCTATTACTAGAACATTTTTTACGTATCTACAACCCGCAGCAATCGTCTGTTATGCGGGTTTTATATAACACAAATTTTTAAAAAAAATAGAAAATAGAATTTGTATGTTGAAACTACAAAATATGTATTTTTTACAACCAGCTTACTCTCATACATGGTACTGTAGCAGTTTTTTGCATAGTACTATGATTTTACTTTAGAACCATATTTTTTTTCTCTAAATATATTTTTAATATTTAAAAGCACAAAAACTTTGTAGTTACTACCCAACACCTAAAATATACATCGCGTCACAAGCATTAAAAAACAGGTATGAATATTACAAAACATGTTTTTTTGTAACGTTCGTAACTCATAAAATGGTTTTATTACTGCTGTAAAAATAGTATTTTAAGCAAAGTTTTTTTTTACTGGATTCTAACTGTATTCTATATTTCTAGAATATGAAAAACGCAAAATACAGAAAAAATGATAAATATTAATAATAAAAATTTATTAATAATTCTTATAATATAAATAATTTGATACCTAATATAAAAACCTAGGCCTACTTGATATAATAAGACAAAAAATAAAAGCCTTTTAAAACCTTTTTTATACTATGCTTAGGCATGACGCTTTGACAATTTTATTTTGTTGTTAAAAAAACAATAAAATATTGTGGCAACAACTTCTTTTTATTTTGTATATAACGTGAAAAGTGTAAAATAAAAAGTTACAAAATAAAATATATAATTTTTTCCATGATAATAATTACTCAAAACGTGGCTAGTAGGCTTTGAAAATTGTGCAGCAATAGATCTCGTAATAATCATTTTGCGAAATCATACAAATTCTGGTCTCTTTTCGACCAGTTATAGGGTTACCATATAACTATTATGTGATTAAAACGTTGTATTTTATGATAAAAGTACATTTACAATACTGAACAGCAACCGTTTTCCTATTAAAAAGTTTTTTTATTGCGCTTTTTTAATCAATATTTTGTATTTTTAATACAACAACCACAATTTGAAGTAGTAAAAGTACATAAATTACGACTGTCAGCTACGAATTGTAGATGCATAAACAAATCATTTTCTATATAATGTTTATATATTGTATTTATCAATGCATAATTTTTCATACTAGTATTTTACTTGATATTGTACTTTGAAAAAACGGACCAAAAAGAGTGTCTGAGACGCGGCTTTTTTTTTCTATTGCATCATACTGATTGGCTATCTGGTACCAATGTTTTATATCCTGAATATATATATATTTTTTTTAATCTATACGCTATTATTTTTGCTAACTTTTTAATTTGATTAATTAAAATTTTTCATTGCTATATTATTAAAAACTTCTATATTTGATACAAATAAAAGGGTAAATTTAACCATGCACCATGTCAAAATTGGAACATATATACAAGGAAAATTTTCATTTCAAAATTAAAAACACCACAGAAAAAACCTAATTTTTTGCTCAAATATATCAAAAATATATCTTATATATCTGTTTGTTTTTTTTTATTATAGGTTAGCGTACAGGTTGTTTTATGCTGCAAAAAAACAGTATAAAAAATTTAGACCCATAGATATAATACTTGCAACGATATACAAATCTGACTTTTAGTATGCTAAAAAAACGTCTCGAATAACTGCGCTATAAAATAAGTCATTTTTGTCATGGCTAGCGATATTGTAGCTCTATCTGTAAACATGTAAAAACAGCAGCAGGCATGGCTTTTTCATGCACAACCTTTATAATTTTATATATTTTAATGTAATCTTATAAATAATAAAAGGATGTGTAGCATATCAACCATGCGCAACTAAAGATACTTTTTCTGTTTTTTAAATAAAACAAAGTATGTTTTGGTATTTATTTTATAATGTTTAATAAAAAATTCCAGTTTAAAAAATAATAATTACATTTCGAAAAAATTTTGCCAGTATGTTTTTATTTTAAGTTGTACGATGAGTCGGTGGATTCTTTACTTTTCTTTACAAAAACCATAAAACTAAATGTTACTATTTATTTAAATTTCAATAAGTCAATATACGTTATTTTCTCAATTTATCAAATGTCATACACAATCTAATCTTTGTGTACATCATTGTTCCATCTAATATGTAAAATGTTAAATAGGCATTCGTCAACGATTTTACAGTCATCATTGTGCTAGAAATCGCTAGTTCTACACGAAGAGTCAATCAGGCTTTAATTTAAGCATATAAAATGCATTTCTATCTTATAGTTTACTTTTTGGTATCAACATTCCTTCCTCAAACCTTCTTATTTAGCTGACATGTCTTTTTCGGATTTTACCATTTGCACATTTTACTTCGTATACATCACCGTAAATATTTATAACAACTTGTGCTTTCATCGTATATTCTTTATATTCCTTGTGCATTTAAAATTCACTCTTTGAAAAGAAATAATCTCCTGCACTGTATTGAATCATCTCATTATGCTAGCTCTTAAATTCAATAATATACCTTTGCTCATACATTTAAACTTAGAACCAATTTTCTTTACTTATGGCTTCTAAAGGGTGAATTTTTGTAGTGCCGGTGTTTTTAAGCTTGTTTTAAGGTGCACGACTTCTAATAGTCCTATGTTTGAAATTTTCTTACTTCTTTTAATTCTTCTCTAAGCGCCCTTATTACTCTCTCCACCTTCCCATTATCCTGATGATAAAAAGAAATGGTGAGTTGGTAGTTTATCTTTTTTATAAGACCCCACTTTCTTGTACTCTCATGTTTGCAAACTCTCTGCCATTGTCTGTTCGTAGAGTTTTAAATTTTATTAGGGCATATATTTTATTAAAAATACAACAGTTTTTTCCGGATCGTTCGTGTGGACAGCCGTTGCCAACATTTTTCGACTAAAATAATCTATGGCTAAAATGATTCTATCTTCATTGCCACTCTATATCATATCAACTCCGATTATGTCCCCATATTGATTTACTGTAATAGTTTTACAGCTTTTCATAAATAAAAAGTCGCTCTCAGCACATACAAAGCATTTGCTTAGTTTTTCTTATTGCTTGCTTTGACAAATCATATCCAGCATTCTTAAGATCCATTTTTATATCTTTCTGTGATTTCTGTTGTTATAAAACGGCAAAGCACTTGTTTTTTAATCGTTTTGTTGGCCTGCATATTTTTGTCTAACATTTTTACTTTTTTGATCTTTAGTTTATCATTTTTTTTTTGCTCCTAGTATATTATTGTGCACTGTCACAAAAACTTTCAGCTCCAAGGCATTATCATGCTTTTTTTTCTAATTCTGTTTATCATAGCAATTTTAGTCGTCTGTATTCGCATTGTATTATAAATTTTCACTGCGAATTGAAGCATTCCGACTAAGTCCATCAAAAACTATCATTTGCTCTTCTTTCCTATATTTGTCGCATAAAACAAACTTTTCTAGTGTACTTAACCACCTTTGTATTCTTTGGGATTCAAACACAGACTAATGCTTTACTTCTACTAATGCCTTTTGATCAGTAATCAATCTAAATCTTTTTCCTTTGAGGAAGTACTGTAACTTCTTCATGCTCCAAAGAGCAGCAAGCGTCTCATTCGTTGAAATTAAAAGGTTTTGCTCGGCTTTACTATGGCATCTGCAAGGATTTACCACGACTTTATCGTCTTGAAGTCCGACAGCCCCTGAACCTATCGCGCTGGCATCTGTTTTAGTTGGAAGTTGCCATCGGTCGCTGGAATATACGACAAAAGGTTGTCATCTAGGACATTTTTATCGTAGAAACTTCTGGTCATATCCTCATCCTAGTTCTATTTTTTTGTTTGCTGCATTAGACTAACAATGGTTTCAAAAGTGCCGTTTTATTTTTGACAAAGAGGCGATCATAGTGTAGTATACTAACAGGCCTCTATAGCTGTTTACGCTACTGTGGTATCGGGCAGTTTACAGTTACCTGATCTCGATTCACTGCCGGCCTGATTTCATTTTTCGATATCCTGTATTCTAAAAAAAACACACTCAACACACCTCATAAGCTTGTTTTCATTAATTGGGAAATTGTATTCTATCAGACGAGGCATTATTAGATTGCAATTCTTTTCTAGTTTTTTTTAGTCATCGTATAAGCCAATACATCATCAATGTATACCTCGAACTTTTTCAAATATATTCTTGTAAACTTTGTTCATATTCCGTTAAAATATAGCAGATGAGTTTGTGTAGCCCATAGGCATTTTGGTAAATAGCATGATTCTATTTTATAAAAAAATGTCGTCTTCTCTCTATCAGTCATTTTAAGACAAACTTGGAAAAAACCATTTTTAATATCAATTACTGCAAAGTATGTCTTTATCACGAAGTCGTGCTGTAAGCGTTTTTATTCGCGGTAAATCGCAATTTTCTTGTGGTACTAAATTATTAATCTTTCGTAAATCAACACAAAATCTTAGATCCACGTTCGGTTTCCTTCGCAAGACCACGGGATTTGGCCATCTTGACTTACTTTCTTCAATAATGCCTTGTGATTCATATTGATAGCACAGATTCTTAAAATCTTGTAAATCCTTGTATGCCCTAATAGGCCTTACCAGTTCAAAGCATCAGCATCTTTAGTAGAAATCGTACATTCATAAGGCAACAATTCCGATTTCAAATTTTTGTTATAAATAAAACTTTTACCAACTAATATTCTTTCGCGATTTTATTTTCTATAATGTAAAACTTCTCAAAACTTGATTTGTTCTAATCTTCCACCATCGCTACTATATATCTTCTAGAAACTATGCGAGAACCATCTGCCAATTCAAATCTTTCTTCACATAAAATTTTTTCAATGCCAGGGAAATGTTTAAAAGCACCCGCATTTATAATACAGTGAAAAGCACCAAAGTCTAGAAAAAATTTGAAGCCGTACATTATATACACTTTATTTAAGATTCCTCGCTTTTTTTTTGTTCAATCTTTAATATTGAGAATGCCTGCTTCTGGCCACAATTTAACTGCACATGCCCAGGCTTATTGCATTTGAAGCATACCCTTGCTGCTTTTCATTCCTTGTTTCTTTTAGTAAAACATCGCCTTTTCTCATGATTTGTCTTGTTGCGATATGTGCATCACTTCGAATTGTTTACCGAAATGCTTGCAGTTGTTATTATGATCTCTTTTTGTTATTGATTATCATTTCTGCCTTTACTTATGCCAATTTGTCTCCATTCTACTATCTTTGCAAGTAAAGCTAAAAAGTCACTATCATTTGCAAATGTTAGTATTTAAATATTAACAGGCTGATTAATGTGTTCTCTAATCTTTGACAAATCTTTTATACCAATTGAATTTGCCAAACTAAATTCATAAAGTCGGCGCAAATATTCTGACTAGCTTCATCATGGTATTTCCTTGTCAGATTGAGAGTTTTGCTTGGACAGATTTTTATAACATCTATTTATGGAACCCTGTCTAGTTTAACGGCAGTCTTTCATCTACAGCCAAATCATAGTACCATTCTTTCATTTTCTGCGCACCTTGGTTTATGCAACCAGTCGCTTGTGAGTTATATGATTTTTCATAAAACCGTCTTCGCCTTCTAGCAGGAACAATTTGTGTTTAAATAGTCTCTTGCCTACTTTGTCCAAAAGCAAATTACATTTGAATGCTGGTATTCCCTCTTGAATTTTGCACAATTTTTGTTGTGTTTTCTGTCATAAGAGGTTTCGATTGCATGTCAACATCGTCATGTTTTTGCGAACATGTGTTGGATGAGGCGGAGGATTCTACACTTTCTTTACAAAAACCATAAAACCAAATGTTCTATTTTTTATAATTTTAATGGTTTATATACTTATTTTTGTAATTTATAAAATGTCATACACAATCTAATCTTTGTTTACATCATTGTTACATCTAGTATTGAACATGTCAAAAAAGCATTCTTACACGATTTTACAGACACAGCTGTGCTAGAAACTGCTAGTTCTACACGCAGAGTCAGCCAAACTTGTATTTAAGCATATAAAATGCATTTCTATCATTACGTTTACTTTTTGTACCCAAAGTAAGTAATATTTTTTACATTGTAAATTTGTACTCATGTTTTTTTATTAATTTTGCTTTTAACTTGGTTTAAGAGTATGGTAAAGTACAAATAAATTATTTTTTTTCAACTTTTCCATAAAAGCTTCCCATAAGGTAAAGCTTTCTTGAATCAAATGGTCATAATAAAAAAATCCTCAAAAAAGAACTCATCAAAAAAATGTCTTGAATTACACATTCATCGTGAAGAGGTTCAACCATATTTACGCGTATATGCAAATTAACGAAGCGTATATGTACAATCTGAATTCCCAATCAGGACATTTACATTACAATTATGTAGAAATCCGAGGGTCTTCAAGTACACTTTTTTAACCATACAAATTTAACAAAAAACTTTTCTTTTGTAGATACAAACAAAAAATTGGATTTTCCAGATTAATACATGTTAAATGCAAGGAAAAATATGTACTTTTTGCGTAAAAAATCTAAAAAAAAATGGGATTATGTTTGATTTGTTACTGCGGATATTAACACCCGTATAGTATAATATCCAGTTTTTATGCATTAATATTTGATTTATACGAATTTTGTATATTTATGCTCGCTTACAAAGCGTACTGTGTTCTAGGTAATGTAGCCTTTTGTGCTTGGATGCTATAAACAAAACTATTGGTTTTACTATATTGTATCTTATAACTTTTTTTAAGCCTTTTTTAAATTTTCTTATTTAAGTATTTATGACCCGTATTAATTCTAGCTACACCGAACGTCTGGTTTTGATTTATAGTCGTTAAAAATTGTATATTGCACATTCATTTTATACTATCGTAGTTTTTCGATTTATACATAAAAAAGTAGATATTTTTTTTATGCGCGGTTTATTATATATAAAATATGATTTTCCTTGTTATGTATTGGTGGAAGTTTTATGTTAATACATTGCAAAACATATGACATTTGCCGAACATTGCACGCTTACTTATCTTTAACCGTAACTTCGCGATATTTACCTCTTTTCAAAAAAAATTGCTGAATATAATTTTTTTTTTGGCCAAATTTTAGGGCGTGCGTTTTCACAAAAAAAAGTGTTTCTAAAATGTTCTTTGGCTAAATGTGTTTCTTAAAAACGTTTTTAAAAAACACTTATGTCTTTTTATTTCTCAACAAAACGTATTAGAAAAATGATATCTACATAAAAACATTGTTTCAAAGTTTTATGGGTGCTTCTGATTTTGAATAAACTGTTTATTAAAACAAACAGTTTTTTTTTGAAATCAACTGTTTATTTAAATAAACAGTTTATTAAGCAAACCGTTTCTGGATTTTTTGATAAACTGTTTATTTACAGTAAACTGTTAATTTTTATTTACTGTTTTTATATTTTAGGCCTAAGATTGTTATTGTTCGAATAAACACCTCTGGGCCTGTTTTATTATTATTTATAAAATGACTAAATTTATAAAAAAATCATTGCCTTTAGAAAGATAGGCCGACAACATGGTTAGATAG
>JAQFYM010000371.1:0-73563 GCA_034694785.1 Agrenia bidenticulata
ATATGAAAATGCATATAACTTCGCGAAATTTTATAGACGTGATCTTATGGACTAAACTAAACATAGTGTGCAATATATCAACCTGGCTCGGGCTATATGAAGTTGCACCCGTGATTAACTCAGAATTTAGCGTTACGTAATCTACGAATGGTCCTTGCATAAGTCAATAGCGAATAATAGATTAAAAAGATTTTTAACAACTTGAGATGATTTGAATGCAAAAAAAACTCGTTCATTTGATATGAAAGGTTTTGAAGAAGAGAAAAAAAATGTGGATAATTGTAATAGAAAAGTTAACAGCTGCGGAGAATTAGGGAGGGAGGACTAATGCCCGCAAGGGTTTTAAATTTATCGGGTAGTTATAATAGTTATTACTATGAAAGGGTATGAATGAATGTTATCAGGTGATCACATCTTACTTCACAGCATGTTCATTGTTGGCCCTTATAGATTTTGTGTACGTGTGGGCTTTGGGCTTTGATCATTCATCCTTTTGACTTTTGGAAATATTACCAACGCCCCACGTTGTGCTCTTGTATTTTTTTTAAGTATTTCGAATTTGAATTAAATATTTTGAAAATGGTTTAAAGCTACGAAATTATAAGTAGAGCCTTTTGGCTCTCAGAGTAAAGGAAATTTGTCAAAGTTACTTTAAAAGTAGTTAGTAAATATTGATAAAAGTTAGTTAAAAAAAATCGATTAATTTTAAAGAAAAGGTTTTAATTAAAGTCAGTTTAAAAAAGTACATTAGATAGATCGGAATCGTCAACAGTTTTACGGTTTTACCCTAGGGTTGACATAATCACAAGTGATAATGTGACAATTTTCTGCCCAAAAAGTGACATTGTCCTCTTCAAGCTAGGGAATTGCCCATAATCAAAAATTATATGGAGAACTCTTTGCAGCTCAAAATGGATCTAATGATATTAATTAATAAATTATTATATTATCAAATCAGTTATAGGATTTTAAAAGCAGCAAAACAAAACTAGAATAGTCGAGTGTGTCAATCAATATAAGTTGAGAGTATGAAAGCTCCTCTCTGTTCTTTGTCAAAGAATTGGATGACCAGGTAGGTCTTTAGAAAGAGGCTGGAATAATCCATTGATTACGATGGAAAAGGGTGCGGCTGATTTGGGGCTCCAAATCTAGACACCCTACAGGATTATACGGACTTAAAGGGTTTCATTATCAGATCCACCAACACCTGTTCACTATTTACTTACAAAGGGGAAAGCGTATTAGCCGAGTCGGGCTCTTCATCTTCATCATCATCAACCCACTCGGCTTTTTCATCAATGACTCACAAAGGGATGACACTGTATACCCCGTCCTATCTCACGCAGGCTGGGTAGCTTTTAATACGAGATTGTGTGATAAAAGAAACAGCTTTTGTGCTAAATGCCAAATAGTGTTCTTGAGAAAAATGCTTTTTAGCTGAGTTAATTGTAGCTGAGGAAATTTCTGAAGAGTTAGATTTTTTGAGCTGCGCAAATGTAGCTGATGAAAACTTATTTTAAGTTTCTGAAAACGATTTTTTAAATTGTAACGGAGCTGTGCAAATTGTAGCTGACGGAATTTCTGAGGAGTTAGATTTTTTGAGCTGAGCAAAATGTAGCTGATCAAATTTTGAAAACGATTTTTTTGTAACAGAGCTGGGAAAAATGTAATTTGATTAAACTATCAAATTATTGTAAAAATAATATTTGACTTTTTGAAACTGAGCTAATCTAATTTTTGAATGATTTTGGGCAAAATTGAGCTAATAAAATTTCTAAAAAGTGTTTTTAAAGCAAATGTCTGGAAACTCAGATAGAGTAACTAGTAACTGTTTGTGCTGTTGAAATCTGTAGGAATGAAAAAGTTTGATGACTTATCAGTTATGACCAAACACTCCAGATGCATTACAATTGGGAGGGACAAGGAAAGTAAACAAAAACACAGCAGGGACTCTCGTATGGACTTAAGCCCTTGATGTATTATACCATAAATCTGTTATTATGTCCCCCCGTCCTCTTGTGTCCCGAGCTCAAGTGGCTAAACAAAAGGGAGAACAGGGACGCTGGTGTAAACATTTAAAAAATACTGGAGGACCCTTGAGGATCCCAGTAATCCCTTTGAGAGACATAAAACTGTCCATATGAGCCAACTCACTTATTAGACTTAATAGAATCTAGTAATCAGTCAGGGATCAGTCCCTTCTAACTCCTAAGGGCTGTCCATCAATTATCTGTCTAAGGAAATAATTAATAATTTTGCCCACCCTGCCCCCTGGATTAATGCTTATTCTTAGAACTGTAAGGAATTGGCTTAACAAATCTTAGTAGCCCAAATTCGTAATTCATGAAGGGTCCAAGGGACAGTTTTAAATTGTCAAAAAGTCAGGGTTGGATTGGAAATGACAAATATTATATCTACTCTTTGATTCCCTCAAACTATCTGTCTGTCTGTCTGTCTGTCTGTTTTTTAAAGGTACTTCTTCCTAATTCCAGGACCGATTTATATTTTAGCTACTTAATAATTCCCTGAAAATGGGAGTCTGTCTGCCTGTCTGTTTATATTTTAAATTCCTTCTTCATAACTAAAGGATGAACTTTATATTTTATCTACTCTGCAATTCTCATAAATGTCTGTCTGTGTGTATTTTCACTGGCTAAATAACTACAGGAGCGATTTGAAAGCTACTTGGATTTAATAGAACGGAAAGTAGGCCAGACAAGTAAATATGAAACTGTCAAAAAAATCCCCTGACCTGAAAATAGTATCTCATCAACAGTGGGCCATGGAGGGGCCTGTATACAAGTTGATATATTAATATAAATAGCTTGAATAAAAGGATGAATTTTGATCAATCAAATTAGATGATTTATTTGATTCCCTGATTCCATTCAGTCATTATCAAAGGCCATATCCTCCCTTTAATTCATACGAACAGTTTTTTGTTGTTGTTATATATTATATTAAAAATAAAAGAAGTAGTAGAGAATATAAGGGAGATTGTTTTGTTGTTATTATTTTATAGATTGGAAGAGTCGGAGGGTATGGGTCCATTATAATATTAGAGGAGAGAGGGTTGGTAAAAATCTGTTTGATATTATCTCTTCATGCTCATCTTCAAATGGGGGGGATGATGAGGAGAGAGAGTCGTGAAATTGGGCCCTTGTTCACACTAGCACTTTTGTCAACAATCCTATCATTCATTTATCCTCATGGCATACACAGTTTTTTATATCCTTCCCTTTCACTACAAGTTTTCCACGCTCTTTTTGAAATTAGTTGGCGTTTTTTGCTGAGAAAAATATTAAATACATTTTAAGTTGAGGATTTTAGAATTTTAAATACAATTAGAGGATAAATGCTAAAAAGTCTATTTAAAACTCGAAAATATTTAGTTTTGTTATATTATAGCTTTGTAGGTTTTTAATAAAAAGTTACTACAGATATAATTTAAATGAATGTTTCCATAAAATAAGTTATAAAATCGATTAAAATACGAGTATTGCAGATTTTCGTAAAAAAATAGCAAGTGAAATTGGAATGAGTGTTGTAAAAATACAATTGTAAGATAAATGTTTTAAAGCAGATTTAAAAACCGAAATATATATTTCAAGAGTGAAAATCATCATCAAACACTAAAATTATTACACATTTAAAAACAAAATTCAGATGAATTTATGCTTGAAAAAAATTAATAAAAATCAAAAACTAACTAATTCATCATTTAATTCCATTCCAGCTTGTTATCTCAATCGCATGACTTTAAAAAAAAGCCCAAAAGGGCGGTCACCCCTAGTTTGTAAATGCAAAATAGTATTCCAATCCTAGTTTTATAAATTATTAAATACTAATAATATCCCACAAAGTCAATCCATTTTATATTAATACACCCACTATCAACTACCTCTTAAATTTAGATCTATATCTCTGATAATAAGGTCTGTCCATAAATAAATACAATACAATAAATAAATACAATGCCAACTAAAGGGTTGACTTACAGAAAGTAAGTTCAGCTCATCCTCGTCCTTCAACTTGTCAACTACACCAAAATCCTTTGATCCCTTAATTAAAAAAAAGCCCTCATATTGACTCCCCCCCCCCACGGGTCAATATAGTAACCGATTTCTCCAAATGTTCAAACTTAAACTTTGGATTTACACAAGAAATGTATACGGACCAATTTTCAAGTGAATCCAACAAGTTTGAAGAGAGTTTAGTATTTCCGGACAGTCATACACAGACATGATCCCATAAGCCCTCAGAGTCTGTCTAAAAAGCAGTTCTTTCCGCCCCACCCTATTTTAAGGCTCTTCTATGCTTGAACATCTTTCCCAAGGTTTCTCCCAGACAATTTCCACTAATTCCTCCCAAAACAAATGGCAAGCCCTTAACATAAAATAAAATCCAATCCGCTTAGTCAATAGAGCAGCAATGAAAGGCACGTCCGTCCATGTCTTTCCACAACCCTTTGGGCAGGGAATTAGTAAATCAACCCTTTGTGAGAATTTAGTTAAGGGAGAAAGGGACACGTGACCGCCACGTGATTCAATTAGTTAGGAGCCTTTGAGGTTTTTAGACTGCGGAACCACCGCCGGCTTCCTTATCTAAATATTTATGTACTCGGCTTATGATAAAGATAACTTGTTGGCGGTGGGGGTTGGAATTTTTGTTATTTTTAAAAGGCGGAACTATGTGCACTAGTTTTGAGAAAGACAAGGGGCATTATTTTGGTGGTGGTGGTGTAGGATGTGTTGATAGTTGGTAGTTGATGTAGTAATAGTAATTCCTGGTGATTACTCCCGAGAGCCACGTGTTGACAACGGAGAGACGGAAGTGCGCTGTGATCCTTTACTTCCGGTTCCCATTCCACTCCAGTTAATAATCCCGGAGGTGATTCTTAGGGGCAGGAGATATATTTTGGGACGAGGTTTGTGGTATTTAAAAGCTAAGGGTCTTGTTGAGGGGACGGATTTGATTAAGGGGATTTGGAAGTTTACAAAACCTGTTGGTAACTTAAAGAGTCGTTGGTTTGATTTTGATTTTTTGGTCTGCTTTTGCATGATTTTGATTTTTTAAATTCGACACTACAATTCTAAGCTTTCGTAACGCACTAACAAATATGAAGTAGTTTCGTTAGTTGTTGCACACGTTTTGTTTGGAGGACCTATAAATGTGGTAATATTTATTAAAAATTCAAAAAAATCCATACTGGCAACTAAGTTGTAAAATTAAAGTTAAAATAAAATTTTAACTTTCCTTTGCTTTTACAAATCCCCAACAACTTATCCCAAAATTCAAGGTTTGAAAATCGTTTGGAAACTTTCCAAAATATCCTAAGTAAAAAAAAACACCCACATTCTGGATAGTGCCGGGTAGTGTGAGCTGTTGAAAAAGTTTCGAAAACATATTAAATTACCTTAAGACTCGTAAAACTCTGCATTTTTGGGTTAGTCCACCTCCCAAGTTTTTTAGAATGAACTAGCCGAGTTTATCGACCCTTAACCAAGGGATTTATGCATGTTCATGTAAGTTGATGAACTTTTTGTGAACATCCCACATCTTTCCCAACCTGCAAAAGACAAAAAGCTCATAAATCTTTCTTGAGCAAATCCTAAAATCTCACCAAAGCAACGAAAGGTTTCCTCAAGGGAGGGCCCCTGTCTTTCCTGACCTAATTTACACCCTTTCTTTTACACCCGTGTCAGCCCGTGTGTCTACAGCCAAGGGATCAAAATTTGGCTCAAACTGAACGCTCTGTTGTGGTTGGTATTCCATCGGTCCTTGGAAATAATAAAAACTAGACGATAACAACAAGGAAATTGTTAATTATTCTCCGAGACTCAGGCGAGACTTAAAGCCCGAAATTTAAAGCCCAAAATCCCCGATTTTTTTAAAGATAAAAAATCATGGAATAAAGACATCAACCTGACGTTCCTTCTCTCTACGCCCTAAATCAAGAGCTAAAACTTGGCAATTATAATTCCCTTAAGCCCTTACCCTTGCTCCTGTGTGTTAAAAAATCAGACTGGTGCCTAATACGCTGGGCCGGGGTTCTCGGGTATTATTACTACATGATGATGATGGCAAGTAGAAGAAACTACTGCTCTAACACACAACAAATAGACAGCATAGGGAAAGTAGACAAATGAACTGCAAATTGAATCTGAATTCCGTAGGGACGTCCCTCAAAATTTTCAGCCTTATCCACCAGGAACGAAAAAAATATTCCCCAAATGAATTTAATAACCTACCCGGGTTTTACTTGGAATAACTTGTTCTAGTATTACCCTCTCCTAAGTCCAACCGCTGAGCTAACATTGGGACCGAGCATAAATTACCCGGCTTGGGTTTCAATCTTTTTATGGTACTTCGTCCCCCTCACAATTACACATCTCACTTCTTTAAAAGGTCACCCACTGCTGTCAACTCTCTACCCTTCTGCCTAGCATTCTCTACGTGTGTCTCAGGAAGCTATAAGGGGAATTCAGGGCCATTGTAGTTCTTATGGATGGGCCTTGGCTTACTAAGACACAGAGAAATTTATCTTTTGGAACTAGATTCCCCTCACAAATAAGTTCTGTGGAGATCAACCACCACTACCAACTCAGTAAAAAGCTATAAGAGGAATTCCGGGCCAAATAAGCCCAGTAGTTTTTATAGTTGGCCCGAGGCTGACTAATACACAAAGGGATTCATTTTTTGGAACTACATTCCCCTCAGAAATAAGTCTTTGGATTGTCAACGTAGGATGCTATAAGGGAAACTGCATCACCTTAAAACTTTTCCTCTCCGGCCTTCCGTTCCTTCTAGTAGTGTCCAATCGAGTGTTGGGAATGTACAAGGGGAATTCAGGGCCAAATAATCCCAGTGGCATTTATGGATGGACCCAGTCAGACTAAAACAGCCAGGGATTTATCTCCAAGTTCATTTCCCAAGAACTAAAGGATCTGAAATCTCCTCATTCCTCCGAGGGATAAAAAAAAATCATAAATGCATGCCTTTATATAATACACAAGATAACCAGGGAAGAGGGAGGTGGGTAAAAAAGAGAAAGTTAGTCATTGTGAAATCCGGGTATCTTTTGGATTTTATTTGAGAGGAACCCTTAGAGATTTTCTTGTGTGTGCACAGGGTTGAGAGAATAAATAAGCTGACAAAGCTCGACTCTGTAGGAAGCCTAATGAAATTAGTTTCGATTTCATTCAAGAAATATGCTTCTTCATAAAACAAACTATCATCAGAGAGAGGAGACGAGGGCTCCTCCACACATTTTAAAAAGGGGTGACTTTCCAAAGAAAAAGAGCCAAGCGGGTATTACAATACCCGCTTTTATAATATTCTTCATAAATTCCACATGCTTCCCTCGTCGAAAATAAATCCTTCCCTCTTCCCAAGTCCATTGTCTTATATTCGAGGAGGGACTTGTTGGCATGTTGGCTCCTCTGGCTTCATGTACGGTGTGGGTACTTTAGGCTACTGCTGACTCTCTCACAAGGTCCGTATGGTCGCTGACGGAGTGGGTGATTATTATGACTTCACTTTGAATCGCAGATGGGATTACTGGTCCATATTTTTCCATGATATCCTCCCATTGCGAGGGACACCCCGGTCCATGTGTTCATTATTTCCCGATGGGCTAATGGCTTTGGAATTATCTCCCTTGCAATCCCTTGCGTTTATACCCGGGCTTAGCACTACTACCCGGGCTTAGTTATACATCCAGCACAATCTCCTATACTCTAATGATTGGACACAGGGTAGCGTTTATTCATTTATCCCTGAGGAAACTGGGTAGGAGATTTTTTTTCGGTATAGAGAGAGGGTACTTTTCTACCCGGGCCTTATACAGAGAATTCGGTACAGGTTTCCGTGTAGAACAGGCCATTGCGGTTCCTGGGGCTTTCAGAGAGAGATTCTAGTCTTAATTGATAATTAGAGGGAGAAGAACGTGGAGTTGTGGTGGGTAGTTTGGACAAGGAAGCTATTAAAGGGCTCGGAAGGTATTAAACGGTTCGGAAGCTATTAAACGGTTCGGAAGCTATTAGAAGGATAAAATATTGTAATTGGTGATCGTGTGTTGTTTTTGTAGGTACAAGTGTTAATGTGTGTTGTAGCTTTATGGGAGATTGAGTTGATTCTACTTTGGGGAGATAGAGTTTTTTTTGGGTACGAAAGGGTTGAAGGTGTAACGAAATTATCAAGTGATCTGGTTTGTTATGTGTTGGTTGGAGGTGGTGGTGGTATTGGTGGTCTCTGGGTGTCAGCTCAATTTTAGTAGACTAGTACAGAGTTCTGTGGTTCTGAATATTTGAATCCGAATTTTGTGACATTGGCCTTGTGTTATTGTGACACTGACAATTTTGCTGGAGGCCAGACTATCGTTTCTGAATTTTGAGACAAATGGTTTAAAGTTAGAGAGTTGCTGTTTCTGTAGACATTTTAGTGACCTGGTTAAATGGAATGACCATGGAACTGAAATCGACGAATAGCTGACTTTGAAATAAAAAGTGTAATTTAATTTCAACTAGGCTGAAAAAATAACTTGATGTTATAAATCGAAAAGGGGAGTAATGATAAATACATTACCGACTAATGAGAGGCTATCACAATCACAGATTTTAATTGGTGAGAGATTATAATTTCTCAAAGTTAAAGGTTTATTAAACTTAATTATTAGGGTTTTAACATAGTTAACTAAATAATAAATGACTTGACTAACAAATAAAAAATATGTTTGACAGCGACAATCCCCCGCTGTGCCGGTTGTGAAGGGATGATCCTGGACCGGTTCATTCTCAAGGTGGTGGACCGGACGTGGCATTCCCGTTGCCTCAAGTGTTCCGACTGCGAGTCCACCCTGGCTGACAAGTGCTTTCTCAAAAACGGCCAAGTTTTCTGCAAGGAAGATTTCTTCAGGTAATCAATTCCATTTCCATACGAACCCTTAGTGACCCCCCTGACGCATGACCCTCTTGACCCCTCGTCCTTATGTATGGATCTCATTGAAGTTCTGATTAAACAGAAGGTTTGGAACAAGATGTGCCGGTTGTGAACAAGGGATCCCTCCTTCCCAAGTGGTCCGAAGGGCTCAGGACAACGTGTACCACCTCCAATGCTTCGTCTGCATCCTCTGCAGTCGACAGCTCAACACTGGGGACGAGTTCTATTTAATGGAGGACCGCAAGTTGGTTTGTAAACCGGACTACGAAGCGGCCAAAACCAAAGGTCAGCTCTCTGCTAATTTAGGTTCGATTTTACTAACTAAACTCAAATATATTTATATTATTGACCATCTCGGGTTTCAATTAATCCGAAATGTCCAATATTTAATTGCAGAAGCCAATGGGTGCAACGACTCGGGCGGAGACACCCCAAACAAACGACCAAGAACGACGATAACGGCCAAGCAGCTAGAAACGCTTAAAAGCGCGTACAACGCGAGCCCCAAGCCGGCCCGCCACGTCCGCGAGCAACTTTCCCAAGACACCGGGCTGGACATGCGGGTCGTCCAAGTTTGGTTTCAAAATCGGTATGGATATAACATCTCTCATTATCATTCCCCCGATTTACCGGGTAAATTTACCCACAATATGCTTGTACCCGGGTTTTAAGGAACAAGGAGCGGGCTTTACGGGGCATAGGCTTATTTGTACGTGGGGCTTTTGTTTTGGCTTTTCTTGGCGTATTTTTTTGTTGCTGTCAGAAGTACAAGGGTTGAGCTTTGTATTGTTAGGAAAGCGTCTTGGAAGAGGAAAGAAAGCAGTGGTGGTGGTTTTGTGATGTCGAGTCGAGTTGAGTCACACGAGTCGAGTTGAGTCAAAGTCATTGGCAGTGGTGGTTGGTGGTGGTGGTTAGGGATGAAGGAAAAAGTTGAGAGTGGAAAGTTGGATTGGAAAAAGTGAGTTGACTTGGGCACGTAAAGTTGAGTCCCTTGGGGGATGACATGAGGAGGGAAGCCTGTGGGACACTTACTGACTGACTGACATATAATATAGAATAGAAAGGAGTACGGGAGCATAGGTCCGGTGGGCTCTTCTGCTAGGATTGTGACAATTCGGGTTGGATACGAAATGCCACCAAGAACAGTTGCCTGCTCTTCTTTAATGGACCAATTAATCACCCGGGATTTTAGTTCTGGGAAAGTAAGCAAACCCTTTCCTACCCGGGCTTTGTCCTCGTCATCAAGTTTTTGGTTTTGAAATTAATTTATTCATCGAAATACTTACCAAGCCTTTTTATAAATGTGTTTATTCATTGGACGTTTTTAACAATATTTTACCCGAAATTCGGACACATTTGATTTTCTCCATTTTCCCCGAAAAAGGTTATGGGGATTTGGAAGTTTTACAAAACCTACTGGGGACTTGAAGAGTTTCTGAATTGCTCCTATTGGTTTGATTTTGATTTTGAATTTTTTTCTAGCTTTTGCTTAGTTTGATTTTTGGTAAATTGAACACATTATACTTGAGCTATGGACCCATCTATTATTGGGACCCATTTATTAAACTTCAAAAAACTCCATATCGGCAGATAAGTTATAAAATCCCTAACTTAAAACATTACATCAAATCACGAAATTCTAGGTTTGAAAAATCTATTGGAAGCTTTCCAAAATATCCTCATTAAAAAACCCCGCCCACAATGTGGATAATACCTTGTAGAGTGGGAGGAGGTCATCAAAAAATTATTTAAAAAAATACTCGACAGTAAATCCCTCGTTATTTAAAATCCCAAAAACAAGCTCAGTACCCTCGTCCAACTGACCACAAGCGAAATACCCTGACCTCTGACCCCTTACCTAACAAAATCCCTTACTAAAGTCAAAGTCCCCCAACTGAATAGAAGTTATTGAACCAAGGGCCCAAGATAAAGAAAGCCGAGAGACCCTTCGTAATGAAATAGATAAAGAGGAGTCGAGCTCATTGTTGACTCACCATAAACATTTCACATTATTGGCCAAGTCTTATATTTATAAATCCCCTCGGCTCCTCGGGTTTGAAGAGACGGAGTGGATGCCTTCATGAAGATGTGGGAGTGTGTACTGGTAGACATGGATATTTATAAGGCCTCGTCAAGTGGAAGAATTGAATCAAGTTTATAGAAGGCGAGTAGTAGGGTCCTCTAAATAAATTGATTGTCCCCGTCCAACCTTCAATCCACTATTTGTCATACAAACACAAACAAAGACGACTCCAGCTATTTCATACAATCCAGTCCAGCACTTAAAAGCAGTTAAAAACGTGGAGTTTTTTTGCTCTTAGTCCTTTTCATATTTTGGTGGAAATGCAGTGGGGGCGAGGGGGGGGGGCTATCGATTTCATGTACTTTAGAGATTGAGGGAAATATGATGGGACTCGGTGTTTTTTTCGTGGATTTTTTAGTTGCTAGTCTGTTTCATATTTTAGTAGAAATTAAGTGGGGGCCGGGGGTGTACTTAAGAGATAGAGAAAAAGGTTGGGTTTGGTTGAGTGAGATTTTCTATTTTATTAGCCGGAGTTGTTGAGAAGTGGGATATTGAATTTGAAGAGTGGGGATTTGGTTTGGAAGGGTAGAGGAAGAATTGTGGAGAGGAGTGGTTGTGTCTGAGAAAGTGGTGGTGGTGGAGGTCGGATTTACATAAAATGATGTTGAAATGCAAATGGGAGTATGGATTCTTGGGAGAGGTTCTCTTAGTGTTTGCAGAAGGAAGCTAAGGGCGATTTGCATTTCCAATTTAAATAGCCGGCCCTGAAGAAGGGCAAATATTTATTTCCACTTCTCTCGACTTCCATTTGGCCACAAGGAGGACCAAGGAACTTTGGTGGATTAAACGGGAAACTTTATACTCCAAGGGTTCCTTAGTATCCACCTCGTCACATCTTCTCACAATGTCCACAATGTCCATCGTTAAGGGCGGGTTGGCTTATTAGAGCCTAGGACCTTTCAAAATGGCCTGGAGATGCGTGCTAAACTGATCATAGAGATCACTGAAAATCCCGTTCTGTGCTGAAATGTTCATACATCCGGCTGTAATGTAGCTGGCAAGGGTCGGGTCGGGTTATTAAAGCCTAGGACGTTTCAAAATGGCCTGAAGATGCATGCTAAACAGACCAAAGGGGTCACTGGACTATTAGGGACAGGGTACATTAAGTGTCCTGTACCGAAGTGTCCATCTGCCAACTGTAATGTCAGTATTAGGGAGTGTCAGGTCAGGTCAGGAAAGTTGAAAAATCCTAGGCCATGTTGTACGGGAGTAGTGAGCTTTTGCCCGGTAACAAAAGTAGATAAAGAGAGAGGAGAGGGAAGATCCATCTTATTTTGTTCTGTAGCTGAGAAACCATAAAGTTTCTTCACCAATCCACGGATGCTTTTCAGAGGTTTGGGTCGGCTCCTTTCCCTCCGAATCCGGGCATTTTAGACGAGGGGGTTACCATTTACCCGTTCAAGCCTACTCTCTGCTCCTACTACCCGGCTCGAGTCTATCATGTGGACGTACTAGACAGAGAGAGAGAGATTCTAAAAGTCTAAAGCCAGTGCCAAGTCAGGAGGAAAAGATGGTTCGAGGATTTCCCCATTTAGTACAGAGATAGTTGGGCTTATACACACGGCTCTCTTGGAATAATAATACCCGGGTACAGATGGACATTTCTAGTCATCTCCACTTCCGCTTTAGTCCCTTGGCCTGGACATAAAAATCCCGTTGTGGACCTGAGGGAGTGGATTAAACCTGGAAAACCCGCAGGGGTTTTCACTTTACTTGGGATGGGAAAAATGTAACTTGTAGGCTTACAGAACCCTTGGACTTTTTAAAGTTCAATGTATTGAAACTCATTGTTTTTAATGTAATCAACCCGCATGGGTCATGAAGTTTGTAGCTTTACTAAAGGCCTGGACATTAAAACCCACTTGGAACTCATTCATGGGTCAGTCCGAAAGGAGTGGATTAACCCTGAAAAACCCCTCCGGGTTTTTACTTGCGATGGGATAAATGTAACTTGTAGGCTTATTGAACCCTTGCACTTTTTTTGGGTTCAATGTATTCAACCTTTGTTTTTTCATGTAATAAACTCGCATGTGTCCTGAGATTTGTGTGTAGTTTTTTTTTCAAAAGGTGAAAGAAGCACATGGCCTTGCTCAGGTGTTGGTCAATTTTGTACTTGATTTTTTTAGCTTGCTATTTGCTACATCTGCATTTATTTCCAGTGGGGGTTTCAAGTGCTTTGTATTTTGATTTTGTAGTCTTTTTTTTATTGGGGAAAGAATCTCGTCTGCCTAGTGGGTTACGGACTTTTGTAATGCATCATTAATTTAAAATCATCTCCTCATGTGGTGCATTCAAATCTTTATAAAATGTCACCATGCTGATTGCAAAATTGATCTATTTTTCCTTTGCTTTTGATCAATCTAGAATTGAATACAGAAATAAAGTTTTAAAAAGTTTTTGTAAACGGTTTTTAAAATTAAAAAAAATAATTTCTGGTCCTTTTGAATTCAAAAGATCTCAAAGCTCAGAGCTCATGACACATACACAAGATAAGTTCTTATCAAAAAGGTTAACAAACCAAATGGTTTTTATTACAACTCTTATTTCTTTTTCGGCCACCACTACCTTTGACCATGTACTAGACTCGAAATAGAGTGGACAGCTTTGGAAATACATCCGGCCCTCATCCTAAAAGCTATTTTTTAAGCAGCTTTTTCCCATAAGGGGTTGTTCGTAAATTCTGTGACGTAAATGTCCAGTATTTTCTACCTATCCCCTTGTAACGCAAAACATGGCCACCCTGACCCCCCATAAGGATCAACATGAAGCTTAATGCGATCCCCCTGTAACGTAATCTACGTGCAGTCCTTAGAGTTTTTCATTGTATTTTGATCCCTTGGCTTTTGTAAGCACGTATTTATAATATCAAGTTTGCTCAAGGAGGAGTTGGCTTTTATATCTTGTTACTTAATAGCTTCCACGCAAAAACTTTCTGTCATCTCTTGATATCTAAATATTTATTATCTATTCTACTTCAAAAAACCTCATAGACGGTGGGCTGAAAATTAATCAATATCTTAGATTGATCAATAATTGTTTATAGGGAGGCTGTTCTACAGTGATTTTTGGCTTCTGATTGTGACTGTTCATAGTATTGCTAAAGTCACAATCAGAAGTCAAAATTCACAGTAGCACAACCTCCATAATCACCTCCATAATAAGAATTAATCAAAGACACGTCATGTTTTTATTGTCCTCTAATCCTTTTGTATTCTTTATTCTAATTAGGAGAGCAAAAGAGAAGAGGCTGAAAAAGGACGCTGGGAGGACTCGATGGGGTCAATACTTCCGATCCTTGAAGGGAGGTCGATCCGGTGATAAGTCAGACATGCTGAAAGACGAGGGTGATAAAAGTGACTCCGAATCTGGATTTAATCACAGTAAGTGTCTCCTCTCATCCAAATCAATCTCAAAAATACAGCCACTACCGGCCTTTTCAGCTCCCACTCCTACGGCCACTCCCTACAAACCGCGGCTTATAAATACGCAGATTATGGCTAAGCACCATTGCTGAAAACCTTCCGATTTAAGGAAGACCCTATGGGGCACTAAATAAACCCTGCATGCCCCTTAATCTTAAGACTACATATTCAGAGTCCCTTGGGAAAGTTGTAGAAATTAACCCTTTGACCAATGGACACTTGATAACCAGTACATCTGCATGCCCCTTAATCTTAAGAACATATTCCGGGTATGTTGGTAAATTTTTGAATGTAAAATCGTCTCAGATTGGAATCCCGGGTATCTCCTCGGCTTCCAAGTCCTTTGAAGACAGAAAGAGCTGAGGGTCCCCTGTTCTCGGGCCGGTGTGCGGGCTATGGCCGCGGTGCTGAGGGCTTTGAAGGTATTTGAAGGAGATGGTGAATATGAGTTTATAGGAGAGCCACCCAGGGCATTAGACTTGTTGGTAATAGTGGTGATAAAGTTTTATTGGCTCACTTCCCTTTAGGTTTCTGTACTTGAAGTTGAGTTTAAGTACAAAGTTCCTCCCTCGCTCCTTTTCCCTTTCTTCCCACTTTCGAATATCTTCCAGCTCTTAAAAGCCTCTCTCCTGAAATAGTTTGCAAATAATGAGGCTCCTCCTTTGGACTTGGGAATTTAAATTTTACCATTCCGAGTCGGAAATTTAACGACTGAGCGGTTGACTTGGCTTTAGTGGCTTGGCTCTGCTTGAAACTTCAAAGATTAAGCTCCCGTCCGTGTCCGTGTTTCGTAGGTCATTTCTACCATCTCCTATTTATCGGATTTCGGGGATTTCGCTAGGGGGGTTTTATTCGGTTGGAATAGCCTCTACCCAGATTTGAATTGAGTGATTTTCAAAATTAGCCCGGTACAATAGTTGACTAGAAGTGTCAGTTTTTGACAAAGTTTTGGCAAGAGAGTCTGGAGATGAATCGTTTCATGTCAGTGTGACTTGAAGAATAGAAAGTGCCGTGTTTGGATATGCATAAAAAAAGTAGAATGTGCGTAAGATGAAGTCGTAAAGATTAATGAAGGGAAAAGGGTCGTGGGCTGTAGTAACTCATCCACCCTGGGATTGTTAATGGGCGCACGAGGGAATTAATGGCTGTGGTGGGACTTGTTAAGGGACTTAGCTCACAACTTAATTCCCTCGCTTATCCCCTTCCCCCCTTCCCTTTATATTATACATATTGAAAGCCTCCTTCAAAAAGATCCAGACTTCATACATGGGCAGCCACCGGTGGTCGATGGACACATTCTCACCAACTCCAGGCCACTGCCAATCTAACACTGGCAGTTCAGTGGACTAGGCCGGTGGTTAGTAGACTGATGCTGGGGCACTAAAAGTTTGATAGTGGTCTCTGAACTGATTTTAAGGTACTAGACCGTCCAGAAGTGGACGGTGGTCTGTGGACCAATGCCAGGCCACTGCGAATCTAAATTCTGGGGTTTGATTCATGTTAGTAGACACCAGTGGTCAGGGGTCCTGGTGAACCAAGCACAATCAAATTTGAGTATCATTAAATCTAACAATAAGGGTCTAAGGGTAGAATTTAGTGATGTGGACATCTGTGAGAATATAAAGCCTGTGCCTAAAAAGTCCTAGACACTGGAGTTGACTTTGTCCTGCAACACCAAGGGAGACAGTCCATTATCCATTGAATTAGGATTTTAAGCCCTCTGAATCCCGATAAATCCCGTGTACAATAATAGGAAGCGGGTAGTGTGAAAGCGGGTATTCTAATAATCCTTGGGCGAGGAGAGGGGACATTGAAATGATCCGTGGACATGTTCTCGTATATTATGAGAGAGACTCTCTTGTTTGTTGTCCCCGAAGGAGATGAATGAGTTGGGGATACGAGTCAATTTGTTAATAGATTTCCCCGATTATCTCCAAAGGCCTATTAGCTCTTTTCACGGGTATTTAGTCATTTACTGGTGACACTTTACTCCTCCTCCCTTTAAATGCTCTCTGAGGATGGAGGGAGACTAGAAAGTCGTCATGTAGTCGTCAATCTAAATGCTAATGTTGTTATTTTTGTAAAGAGAAGGGATGATGAGGGTTAGTCAGCTTTGGCAAATTAAGATTTTGTTCATATTGATTAAAGTGGTGGATTTAATGGGTACGGAATTTGAGTGATCATAAGCGTCGGTGGGGGTGTGGGATTTTATAAGACTAGCTTTTAGGGTTTGACGGGCTGGGTTTTCGATACTAAATAAATTCAGGAATTAAGGATTTACAAATCTAGTTTTTCGATTTGAAAATGGGTAAAAAGCCTTTCAGTAAGATTGAGAAACTTGATGGAAAATAAACTTCAAGTATATATAGAAATCAATTTTATTAAAAACCCGTACTATGGACAATTTAAATTTTTTAAATTTTTTATCTTCAAAAATTGCTTTATAAATTCATTTATTGAAAGCTAGCAAATTTTAAAATTTTAAAAACTTTCCAAATCGTAAACTAACCAAACAATGTCCCTCCAAAAATTCCTTAAATCCCCTTCAAAAGAAAAGAGAGAGAGCGTAGCCTTCTAAAAACAACCGAGTTGACACGAGACGTGTGGGTATTTTTTATGTTACGATAATATTTATCTCTCCTCCCAACTCCATATTTCTTACCCAAGGTGGATAATAGGACGTTAATGTTGAATAAGGAGTCGGAGCTATGAGTGAAGTGTGTGAATTTTTCATGACCCTTCATGACAATTCCCTCATAGTTTCAAAAAAATGTCTCCCTCCTCCCTAGAAACAAGAAATATGAGGCAAAGAACCCCCTCTGCTTCCTATTCAAACTCTCTCCATGCAGCACCGTGGCAGTGCCGTGGCAGTGGGGGCCTTTCTATTTATCCCTACAAAGAAGATTCATCTAAAGACCTGCATGTCTCATAAGCTGAATTTTTTATCCCCATTCCAGGTGATGATTTAAGCAGCAACGACGGCTTCGTAGACATGCCCGAGACGATGGGACCGCAAACACCGAGTCAACACGGGACTTACGTGGGCTCCGGCTCTCCCTATGCAGCCGGGCATGAGTCCGGTGGGGGGAGCAGTGGGGGTAGCTCTATTCATCATTTCCCACACTTCACCCCTGACGGCATTCCAGTCTACCCTCCAATCCGTAAATCATCCATTTTACATACTATCTATAAAATAAACTTGAAGGATCTATTAAATCAACGGGGCTTTATTATTTACAGCCGGCAATGGCGGTGGTAACCCAGTGATGACCTCATCCCCCGTCGGCTCTGGGGGAGACATAGGCCCCCCTCCCAATGTCCCCCACCACTCGTACCAAGAATACCCACCTTCCCCCGCCTCCTGGCTTAGTGATGTGGACTCCAATGCCAATCCACAGTATTGACAGTCATCCTCCAGCTCCAATAGTATTAGGGAGAACAGGATAGGAGGAGGTCGCGCCGGGTCAAGGTTTAAAATCAATTAAGGCTTAGTTAATTAGTTAATTATCAAGCCCATTAAGAAGGGTTTTTTCAGTTTGAATCTCTTGTACAAGTTGTAGAATGAGGATTTGAAGAGTTTAGGATTTTAGGATGGGGAAGCTGGAGGGGAGGATATGGTTTTGTGGGGGGAAGGATGAAGGAGGCTATAAAACTTAGAGGGGGACTTGATGTCATTCATTACAGCATAATCAATCACACACGTTCCTGGAGAGGACTTGGAGGGATCTTATTCATTTTGTACGAACCGTTTCCCTTTTTATGAGAACGTCTCTCACCTGCCTGTGTTAAACGTTAGGGTAGCTTCTAAAATGATAAAAATTTATATTAGAGATACGGATATATGTAAATAGACTTAAGACGGATGAGTACATGTTACTATTGTAGCTTTTAACTATTGTTAACTATTGTAGTTAAGTAAGTTAGTTAAGCGTCGTGGTGGTTTGTGTGTGTGGTTTTTGTATACGAATTTCGGTGTGTAATCAGTCCTCACTCTTGTTGTATCCCAGAACTAACTACTCCAATCTTAGAATACTATTCGAGGTTAAAGGGTCGTCCATGATTTCTTTTATTTTTACTGAGGAATTTGGCATGGAAATCCCCTCAAAAGGAAATCATTTAGAGCCTTGAGGCATTTCAGGTAATTAAGCACGGGCAAATATGTACGGCGAGAGTTACTTACGGTTGCAGTTATGTACGCGACATATATGCACAAAAAATATGTACACAACATATATTTACAACGAGAGTCATGTACGCGACATATATGCAGAGCGATAGTCATGTACGGGACATATATGCTCAGCGACAAATATGTAGGCGAAAATTATGTATGCGAAATATGTGCAATGAAAAATATGCACCGCGACATTTATGGAAAAATTACGTACTTAATTTGCATGTAATGAATGACTGCGAGGATTATGTACGTTGGCAGTTATGCACTTTTGGGCTGTCTCTATCCAAAAATATCGCTGTGCATATATTTTTGCATATATTTCGTTTACATGACGGTCGCCTTATAAATATATCGCCGTTCCGTACTTAATTGACCTCATACATAATTGTTGTGTGTCGTTACACACATTTTTTTATCATTGACCTTCAGCTGTCCATCGTTGTCTACACTTGCATTCCATTTGAGGGGGATTCATTGTCAAAATTTAGCTAGGCACTTCTTATTTGCTGATTTATTTATTCGCATGCTATGTTTTGAAGATTCCACTTTCCCAAAGCTAAATCTATAATGATAGTAAGTAGTTGGGAGTTGTGTGGGGTTCGGATGTATGTTTGGAAATACTTCTTGCAATGGATTGATTTTAATTTAAAAAGTTAAAAGTAGATTAAGTTGATGTTTGTGAGAGGGATATAATTAAATTTCATTTATAAATTATTACTATTGCTTGTAAATGCCAATTACCTATCTACCAGCAATGTGTCCAAACGAACTATACCAAATATTTATATTAAAAAAAAAAGCTAGTCAGCAAATAAAAGTACAAGCCGTGGTGGTGATCTTCAGTTATAGTTTTGTGATGTGTTGTAGGATAAGCTTTATATTAGGGAGGTTGCGATGCAGAGGGATTTTTGCCTTCTGGTACTGGTGACTTTAACAATTCTCCTAACATATTGGTACAGTCACGATCAAAACTAATCAGAAGCCAAAGATCAGTGCATCGCAACCTCCCTATTATTATTATTGTCCGTAGAGTGAGTCTCACTAAAATTTATGTGCATATGATAATAAATGTGATTAAAAAGAGGATGAGGAGAGCAGCAGTGGGGGTTAGCCATATATTAAATTATTATAAGAGTAATAAAAACGTGATTACCTTTCCTTGTCAATTATTAAACGGATTTAAAAAAATTACGAGCCTATGGAAATTTCTTTATTTACCATATCCATAAACATATTTATTTCAAGTGTCAGAAATAATTGAACTCATCTGAATTCGGTTTTAGATGTCAAATATCCTTTTTTTAAGCACTTGACCTCGATTCCCCAGGGTTTTAACCGTAACCGAGACGTAGGTCCATATTTATAATGCTGACCTCATTCCCATTCCAGTTAAGATAAACACTGGTGTAGGTATGAGGTCATTTTGAACTGAGCATTTTAGATATGGTCCTTACAAATGATTTTCTGCTGCAGTTATTAAAAGCTTTGAAAAAAACGGTAAATCAGTTTGAATCTAGTTCATTACATACACAAGCTTAAATATGTATGATAATGTTTTATTCTTATTCTAAATTAAAATCGGAATATTCGAAGCTCCTCTACACTCTAATGTGCGATTGGACACGGAGTCTAGAAAGGGTTTATAATATCAGCTGAAAAAGTCCTAGGGATCATAGAAGAGGTTGAAATCAGGGCTCAAGTACACAAGGACAATAAATACAAAGGGAAGTTAATGACGTTAAGTTTTCTTCAATAAAAGTTAGCAAAGTGATAGTTTTCAAAAGTTTTGGTAAAAGTTAACAATAGAATAAATGTCAAGGGCGATGCCATTTTGGCTATTGTTGATGACAATGGGAATAATTGTACTAGTCCAGAATGTAAACTTGACCCTGGCTGAAGGCCTAGATTTAAAAACAAGTGTCAAATATTTCCCACAAAATGGAGCCCTGAGTGTCATAAGCTTTGGAGATCCTCACGATATCATCAAACGTAAGTTTCTACGCTTCTAGTTCCAGGTTGACATCCATAATTTCCATTGTGATTAAAAATCCCATCCATAAAATAACATGCATAATAAATAAATTACAATTTTGAACCAATACAAACTGATTGACCATTATAGAACTATCATTGGAACTTTTTGAAGGTCAAGGGTTCATTTTTATGACAGTAATAATAATATATATAAAGTTTCCAGTGCCGCCAGTTAACGGAAGGAAGCTATGAAGCTTTATTATCAGTCCAGAAATTATGGAGGAGTAGTGAAACAAACGGAGAGACATATTTTGGGAATTCTACTTAGAAACAAAATTAGGTTGAACCTAAAAATTGTGAGTAAATTTTCCTAGTATATGATTGGAAGCGTTGACCAATCGGCTGGAAAGTCTACATTTATTACCATAAAAAAATCATCAAAGATTATTTATGAATGGCTTCTTGTTAAGAATGTAATTTTATGGATTAGCGTATTATGGATGATGCATGTCAAGCCAGACCCCGTTTTCTCAATCTAATTCGATACAAAGGTCAGAACATGGGATGATTGAAAGGTTGAAATATCCCATGCATAATAACAATAAGATTGAGGGAGGTCATATATTAGTGACCTTTGTTTAATTAGGAGTTTTAATGATATAAAATCGTATTTTTTTAAATGCTCTTATTAAACTTTGATTCCAGGTTTGTGTACGAAGACGAACTTCTTGTTGACACCAATCTTCTGCCTCTTGTACACCATCCAATACTATTATGGACAGATTCTTATGGAAAACTATAGTCTCCAATTGCTGGGATAGATACAACTTTTCATACTATTTTAAATCCTCATTTCACTTTTCATATCTTACTAATGGTAAACAATTAAATACATGCTACATGCTACAGATCAGGCCTCGCACTAAGGGTTTAATTAACAGAACTTTACCGATGCGTTTAGCCCCAAAACTATAAAATCTATTATTAAGTTATAATTAGATACAAACTATTAAATAATTTAATTGGGATTTAAATTAAGGAATAAATAGATTTTTTTAATTGTGGAAAACACATATTTTCTATAGTCCATTGAGAACTAGATTATGATTGTTCGAAATGGATTTCTGATTGGATTTCGGGATTCTCGTGCTATTATTAATCTTTGATTCCATTAGGCGTACAAATATTAAGTGGGGAAAATAAATGGCTTATTAAAAACGAGCTGTATGTACGAGTCGAATTTGGATTAATATCATCTTCAAGAGATTAGACATTAGATTAACTTTTAATTAATTTTTTCAAATAGATAGGTATGATTAAAATTTCAGTTTCAGCTTAAAATTAATGTATCTTGCATGCACACTCTAAGATCCGGACTTCAAATACTAGCATCTTGACCTGTCCAATTTTGTTTAAAGATTTAAAGAAATCCCCGACCTTAAAAGCCACTAAAATGGGTTAAGATTTCATGGGCAGTATCTACTCTCTAACTTATAAACCTTCGACCTTGATCATCTGAAGAAATCCCATTTTTAAGTGGTTGGATAAAATAATAAATACTGATTATGAATTAGTTAATTACAATAGTTAATTAACTACTAATGTTTATTCTATAAAAAGCCGTGTTTCTCCTCTGCACCAATTCTTTCAACTTGTGGAAACATGAAGACCTCACCTGGGCTTCGTCTTACTGCATTTCTTGAATTGCTTCGAATCTGTCAAGGTAATTTTTTCAGTAAAACTCCCTTTTTATTTAGATAATAATAAGATTATATTTTTATGAATTAAAAAAATCAGCCTGGCTTTCCCTTTTTTCCTAAATTTCTTAGCTAAGCACGCGACCCTACCTCTTGCTTATCGTAATTTCCGAAAATCCCTCATTTCTCAGTGTGTCACATTTTTTTTAGTTGTATCTCAGTCTATTCCTATTGGGTTTTTATTTTCTGAATATTTCTGAATATTTCGATCGATTGCTCATTATTGATTTCAAATCCCAATTAATAAAATTTCAGGATTGCAGTGCCACATTTGCAACTATGCCATGAACTCCTCTCAAGATATATATACTTCGAATGATGCTTGCCAAACTGCCCCCCTGCCGGACGATTTCCTCGGGGACTGCTCCGAATTGTACCCCACTACAATTAATGGTTCCCCCTACCTGTTTAATTTTTTTATTCTAATCGACGAATTTTGAAATACTAAATCTCGTCTATATTATTATTATATAGCCAGCTTCCTCTGCATGAAAACGTACGTGGCAGAAAATAGCGACAGACTGAATATCAAACGCTACTGTGCCATTCAGCAAGTGGAATTGGAGCCACTGGAGGCCAACGAATGCCGAACTCTGGAATTGGGGTGGAATGTCGAAGCTCAAGAATGTAATTGTGACAGTGATGGCTGCAACGGGTCGTCTCATCTGAGTCCGAGCTTTGATTATTTTGGATTCATTTCCCTCTCGTCACTTTTGACGTTAATTTCATCAGTCACTTTCTAATTTCATATCTCTGTGTTTCAAATTATTAATAAAGTTTAAAAATAATTAAAATGTATGTGTACCTATTTTGTTATAGTGTCGTTTGTTCTCTACTCTTCCAGTTCCTTCTCCAATAAATATGGCTCACATGAACCATTCACTGGAAATACTGGAATCATTCTTGTTGAATTTTTGACATATTTTAAAGACTACAAGCATTACTGTCAAAAGTCAGCAAAAACTATTAGACCATGCCCAGCCATTTTTGTTGGAAAAGGGACTGGAACGGTTGGAACGAACGACACTGTGTGCATAAGACCAGAATGATCCTTGGTACATAAATAGTACAGGAGGTAGGTCATATGTCATTTTTTCCTGGGAATATTGCCCTAGAAAAAAGAGAATCGAAAATCTCCATGGGTCGTTTAGAATTACAGTCAAAATAGGGTTGAACTGTAATTAATATTGGAAGTGAGAATCTGTATATATTCTGAATCTAGTTAAGGTGTGTACATAATTAACCCGGCTAGGGATTGACCTCAATGACCCGTAGGTCGTTTAGAGTTAGCAAGAGAAGAGCATAGAGTAACCCAAGCGGGTATGAGAAACTAAATAGTACAGAGAGGAAAAGGCGGGTAATTTGTATTCATAAATCAAATTCATGAGTTGTTGGCTGCAAAGTTTTCTTTTGAAATCTTCTCAATTTTTCGATCATTTCGATAAGCCCCAGCCCTTTCTTGTAATCACAGACCAAAACTTTCGAAACATAAATTATTCATCTCCGTATTGGAACATCCGATTTTCGCCCACCTGTCAGAAATCAAAAAGTTACCCAATTTCGATTCAAATTTATTTCACAAATTTAACTTGCTCAAACACATTTAATAACATTGCCGAAATTTAAACCTACAGCATCAGCAGAACCAACCCGGTCTAATTGACTCTAACTGCAACTGTAGCTGCAATTGTAAGTGTTGAGACAACCGTCAGAAAACATGTGATACTGTGACACTGTGACACTGACTGGAAACTAGTTGAGAATTTTGATGTCAGACTGCTGTGTAGGCTGTGTAGTGAAACATCTGGGAATCTGGGATGACTGAGATAGGAAAGCGGATGTAAAATAAATATAAAAGACCCATCTCGAAATAAATTTTACATCAATCGAAGAAATGAGCCAACGACGAGAGAAGCAAAAGGACAAAAACAAAATGCTTAAGCCCAACGTGGCTAATGAGCTTGGAGTCCCTGGGGGGCGGGATATTGTGGAAGAGCCAGGGGGCATCGACCAATCCCTCCTCGAAAAGCGACTGGAAGGGCTAAGGGACACTCAGGAAAGTGTCCAAGGATTGTCGCTGTGGTGCCAGGCTAATAAGCGACACTCCACAGCAATTATCGACACTTGGTTGAAGATACTGAGAAAAAGTAATTACAAATTACAGTTGTAACTTGTAACTGTCGAAATGATCAAAGCGTATTCATAATGCTAATCTTGTGATTGTACGTTTCAGGTCCAGTAGAGAAGCGACTGACGCTTTTCTATCTATCCAACGACGTCGTTCAGCATGCTAAGAGAAAAGGGGACGGTCCTGTCGTCAACCAGTGGGCATTTGCGGTTCAAAAGGCGACTCCACTCGTTAGGATACCGTCATCAGTCTCCACGGCCATTGCCAGAATATTCAGAATTTGGGAAGAGCGAGCAGTGTATTCTAAAGACATGATTGCTGATCTCCTGGCTCTGCTCAGTATGTTCATATTTATTTCAGCTTGTCAGTGTCATTTATTAATTTTTAGTTATTTTGTAATCATTCTTTGTAACCATTCAACAGATAATGTCCCTGCAAAGGAGCGATCAGGAGAGAAAAAGAAGCCAGAAACTTATACAGCATCCGCAGAAAAAGTCGCAGCATTCCTCCCCTCAACATTGATCTCGAAAATAAAGTTGGCCTATCGACTCAAATCTCATCTTGGAGTTACCTTTCGTGCGAAACCCTTTGTGCACATGGATATGGAGACTCTCAAGGCATCCATCAAGGACAGATCCCATGGAATGGAAGTCATCCAAGAGATAGGTCAGCTGGTGGAGCAGTTGAAAGCATCTGAGGCTAAACTTCAATCGGAAGTTGAAGAGCGGAGAAAGATTGTCGAGACAGCAGAAATTGCAATTGTTTCTTATGAGAATGTGCGAGGAGAGGCTAAAATTGTCAATTCTGCGTATAAGAACTTCACTCAGAGGGTCCTGGCTACAAAAGACAAAGTTGATGAAAAAATCCGTGTATTTGATGGTAATTGGAACTATATGCTATCTTTATAATCCTCGATTACTAACAAATATGATTAACATGTATAATTTATTCATTTCAGAAATGGAAAAAGATGTCAGTCCAGTTCCATCCCCTCCTCCGGAAGCCCCAAGTCCACCCCCAGATGAAGACGATTTTGGAGTGCTACCAGCGGATAGTTTTGGCTCATCGTCCGACTGGTCTCTTAGTCACAAGCCACCTATAATTCCTACAGAAAGTATCCGGAGCGATATAATGAACGCATTAAAGTCAGTTATTCCTCCTTCAACGACGTCAAATGACCAGACCATTGGAATGGATTCGTATGGTTCCTCCCTGTCGTCCTCGTCGTCCCACTTAAATCAGCAGACTGTGAATGCATCCCCTGGACTTACGCAATATGATCCATCAATGGGAGGTAGTATGCCCTCCTTAGCCAATATGAATTTGCAGCAGCAATTTCAGCAATCTTGGGGTGGAAACACAGTAGAGTTTGCATCAGCAATGTCTAATATGATACAACAGACTAACAATTACCTCCAAATGCAGCAAGTCTTTCAAAACACCAATTACGGTGCAGCAGGAGTCGGTTATGAAACCTATCAGCCACAGTCTATTCAACAGCAGCAACAACGTCCTCCTTTGCCGAATTTGGATCTTGGCTCAATCCCACTTCCTCCCGTATCTGAACCTCCAGTACCACCACCACCAGTTCCACAGGAAATCCCCCAAGCTATTTCCTCTCATATGCAACAACATAATTCTCAGAATTCGTATCTTCAGGCTTCGATGGAGACAAGCTCCAGCGCGATTGATAATGAGTATATTCCTTATCACCCGCATCAACACGACTCCCACAACATGCACTCCAGTTTTTCAGACTCCAATCGCTATGAGCCTCAATACACTCCGGACACCCCTACCGGGCCTCCTCAATCCGAAAGATATCATCCGTACAGAAATCGTAACAATGAAAACAGTGGCAAATCTGATAGAGCACCTCCAATATTGATTTCTCCGACTGGTAATTCAAATAACTCTGGTGGGGGAGGAGCCTCAATATTCTCGAATAATAACACACCCTCAGCATCTGAAAGACCGGCGTCAGTTGGATTTGACCCTATGGAAATGTTCCACAGCGCCTTGAATAAGACCCGGAGCGGTGGTCAACAAAGTGGAAGTATTCAATTAGAATCTCCTGTCAGTCCAGTAGGACATGCCAGTAACATTAGCAATCGATCCATGTCAAGTGATTCATCCCCGAGCCAAAGTTATGGACATTCCCAAAATCCGTTTAGTTTCGGCAGAGGTACTTCTGGGATGTATGATAGCTTTGATGAACCCGAAGTTCATCCTCATGGTAAGCTTTTTATGCGTTGTGGGTGAGTTTGTGCCAATAATAATGCAAAACTATTGTTTATTTGGGCTCACAGGAATTAATGGAGCTGACTCTTCAGAATATGTGGAACCATACACGCCTCGACAGCCTTCGATGGGATACACGGGACGAGGTAGAGGGAACGGTCTCGGTACTCCCAGAGGCCGGTCCTTGTTCCACATGAACGGATCAATGGGTAATCGAGGGGGTCGAGGAAGTCCTAGTCCAAGAGGATTTGGTGGGTTTCGAGGTCGTAGACCGCCAAGAGGGGGTGGCCGGAGTCGTCCATTCTAATCTAGCTAGTTAGTTCACAATTCACTAAGATTTCAAGGTACATTTTACGAAGCCAAATTAATTAAATGACATTTATTTAATCGTTTCATTGAGCATTTACTAAATCACTGCACTTTGTTTAATTCCAGTTTCATCATTTTGAATTAAAAACTGCCCTAGAGATTGAATAGCATGCTGGGCATGCTGGCTTTCAGTATTGAAATTCTTAGCTGCTTTAGAAATTGGGGAATGGGGACTTGGAGTTTGTTTTGCTGACCACTTTACATTTAGAACGCAGCTCCCATAATGTCAGATACACATTCTGTAAATTGATTATAGGTCATAGTGCCTCCTACTTCCTGTGAAACCTTGTTTAAAGTTACTTTAACATAAGCCGACTATTGACTGTGGAGGTTGAACAGTGATGTAGGTAGGGAGTTTAACTTTAATATGTTGTAAAAGACTGGAAATTCATAATTTTAAATATAGCAAGTCATTGAAATAAATTAGTGCTGTTCAACTTCTAAAATACCAGGGGTCATAACTTCCAACTTCAAGGGTCAAGTGTTCGAAAATGAGTTTCTTGTATTATTAATCTTATAAGACTCGTCAGGAACTGAGGAACTTGCCAAGAGCCTAAATTCACCCCTGGTCACTTTTGGATTCCCACGCCTAGTGATTATTATGAATCTATTTAGTTTAGCATTTAATTTAGTTATATAATATTTAAGTGATCCAAACAACTTCTATGTAGGCCTTAGTTATTGTAATAATTTAAACCATAGTGCTTGTTAATTATTCAGCAACTGTAGCGACTCTTTGAATTTTGACTTTTTTTTCTACTGAAAGGGTCCCTTGGTTGTAAAACTTTACTTTAACTCTCAATATTGTAAGTAGTAGTTTACCTCTATAAAACATTTCTCATCCATACACTATTGTACTCTAGATTTATGAGGAAGAAATTTGCATATTTTTAACAATCCTATTCTACCCAAGTGTCGATGCAATAAGTTACAGAAAAACAATTGTGTAATTTGTAGAACCAAAGTATGAATTGATGAATACCTTTATAAATATTATTTGTCTTTTATGTTCACGTTGAGATTCTTGAGATGAATTAAACGAGATATGAAAATAAGTAACTGGTCCTTAGAGAATTATCATATTGTCCATTATCATTTTTTGGAAAAATCCCGTTCAACTTTATTCAGAAACAGCATTGAAATTAATAACAAATACTTGCTCCATTTATTCTTTCTTTGCCTTGGATTTCTTCTTGGGTTGCTGGGACTTGAGGATCACGCTGGCCCTAACCATAGCAGCCTAAAAAAAAACAGAAAACGTAATTATTAGTTACAAGGCGCTACGCTTGAATTACAACTGCCGATTAACACAATTTCATACCTTAGTAAGATCCTTCCTGTACCCATTCTTAACAAGGATGTTCCTCAGCTTCTTCAGAGGTCTACGGAATCCCGGTTGCTTCATCTTGATCTCATTGTAAGTCTTGGCAGGTTTCCTCTGCCCCTTGACCTTCTTCAAGACAACGACGAAGCCTTTCTTATCCGGGGCGAAGTTGACACCAACGGTCTTACGCTGTACTAAACCCGTGTAGCGGAAGGAGCTTTTGTTTGTTAGGTTGTTCGGCTCCTGTGAAGGGACAAGGCAGTGTTATCATTTAACGGTTATCTTAATATAAAACAATACTTGGTTGTTATGCAGTTGATCCTTCTGCTTACCGTGCTGAAGGGCTGTTTGGTATTTCTAACTTTCTTTAAGAAAGCATTGTTGTTCCGGACGATCAACCAGTTCAACTCCGGGGAAGTCATCTTTTCAGTTGGTTAAATAGCTGCGAATGAAAAATTTTTTTTTATAGATAACTGAACACTTTCTGGGCTTATTAAAATTAGCCTATTTAGGTTTGTGTGAATTTTTCAGTTTGAATAAGGGTAATATCATTATCTTCAACGATCTTGGTGGTTCAAAATCTCATCATAAAGAATTCACAAGTAATCACGATAGCATAAAATCATCGAAATCGACTCCAGTTTAATTCACCTTTCATCCTCCGAACCAAAGTTGGGCAACTCATCGAAGAGGTCAATGTCAACTTCAACACGCCCTTCACTCCCACCCCGCTGACCCTCCAATATTATCATCTCCCTAAAGTCTTGAGAAATGCTGAACAATTCCTCGAAGCTGTCATCACTGACTTCGAAGCCTTCCTTGACCTTTTCCAGATCTCTGATGAACTTTCGACTACTCAAGTACTCGTCCTTCTCCCTACTTCCTAGCTTGACGAAGCCCATGCACCAAAGATGAGCCAACTTATCAAAATAAATCCTTCGCAGTCCTAACAACCCACATCCTACCTTCAGACCCTTAACAAGCCGAGAATTTCCTGTGGGAGTAACGCTGCCAGAATCTGGCCGTAGGATAAACAAAACCCCACCGGTCTTCAGCAACTCTCGAGCTTTTCGACAACTCTCCAGCCGCTGCTTCTTGTCCGGCAAGTACTCGAGGAAAAATGAGAAGACTACGATATCAAACCTACCCTGCTCTAAGGCAACTAGCCTCCCTTTATGATCCTTAATTAATTCAAAAGACCCCGCCCCCTTATTAGAAACACCCAGCTCTAGGAAATCGCATTGATGGACCTCATTCTCAAGCCCGGGGGCAGGGCAAAGGTCGACTGCTGTTATGTCAAAGAGGTCACTAAACTTTTTGAACGGGTTGTAGCAGCTCCCTACATCTAAGAGGGTCAACTTGGAGTCGGAATTTTCCAGTTTTTCCCCAAAATATTCCCTGCATTTCGAATGCACCCAATCTAGTCGACATTTCAATGCATCAGTCTCTGTCCCAACCGCATTTCTCGGCTCCCAGATCTTGACTGCAAGGTCATGCATGGACCGTGCGTAATCCTACATACAATTAAATTCTTTGGATTTTAGTTCCCCTAATTGTGAATTACTTTGCTTAGTTATGAACTAGATTTACAATTAATTAATAATTAAAAACCTGTAGAAGACTCGAGTTCTCGGTGTGCTCTTTCCAAATCTCGTCCCACTCTGGCCCATCATGCTCCCTCCGTTTACTACGGAGGTGTTCGTGGACGGAGAAGATTTTGGAGACTAGCTCTTTGTGTTTGTCCATTTTAAATTGGTATTGAATTACTTAATTAAGATTAGTAGAATTAAATACTTTAAGAGTTGAAATAAATGCGGAGGCCTTGCTCTCTCCTCGTGGAACTTGTTCGAGACGCCCCTGGCGTGGCCTACGTGCAACTATCAAGTCTGCCCATGCCTTCACACAGCCTTTGCCCGGTTCGGAGATTTCGTCGAGGAATTAATATAAATTTCGAGTCGAGTTTTGGAAATCTTGTTGAAATCTTGTAAGCTGTCTTATTTTGTAATTAATATTTGATAAACTAACTCAGAAATATTAAGAAAATCGAGTAAACTTACCGAAATTGCGGAGCGTGTCTTCTACTGGCAACTCGCCTTCTCTGAGTAACTCTAATCTGAACCGCGAACTGAGGTTTTTGGACAAGCTGGGCTGGGCTGCATTTAGTCCCTCTTTGGTTTTCCTGTCTGAATTTTGTGTATGGAAAGTTGTTTGGAAATACTTTGCTGATTATATTTTAGGCTTGGAAGAAATTAACTTTAATCATTTTTTAATTTTGTAGATCATGGCTGAAAAAGTTCCCAGGATAGCTTCGGAAGCTGTGCTGGTTCAGAGCTCAATGCTGGATGGATACACGGATCAAGTTGAGGGTTACGACTGGTCGAAAGGTATCGATTTTGAAGGACTACTGAATTCGTATAAGAATTCTGGATTCCAAGCTACGAATTATGGTCTTGCTGTGGATGAAATAAATAGAATGGTAAGATTAACTAAGACTTCAAGCTTTAAGGCTTTGGCCTATGCAATCCAACTCTTGAACTCTGGTATATTTAATTATGCTGATGCATAGATCACCGCAAGAAATGAAAAGATTATTGACGCCGACACCGGAGAGGAATCATCAGGGTGTACCATCTTTCTCGGCTATACCTCCAACCTCGTGTCATCTGGGCTACGGGAAACGCTTAGATTTCTTGTCCAGCACAAACTTGTAGATTGCATTGTGACCACTGCAGGAGGAGTTGAAGAAGATTTCATAAAATGCTTGGCCCCGACACTAGTTGGGGACTTCGGACTTAAAGGGACATTCCTTCGAGAGAGGGGGATCAATAGGATAGGAAATCTTCTTGTTCCGAATGACAACTACTGTAAGTTCGAAGATTGGATAGTCCCCATCTTGGATGAAATGGTGAAAGAGCAGAAGGAGACTGGAAAAGTATGGACACCTTCAAAAATCATTGCTAAATTAGGTGATAACTTTATGCCCTCATTTTACTGTGTGTAAATTTTAAATGTATTAACTTTTGAAAGATGTAATTCAGGAGAAAAGATCAATGACGAGAGATCCATTTATTATTGGGCATGGAAGAATAATATACCCGTCTACAGCCCGGCTCTCACAGACGGATCCTTAGGAGACATGATGTTTTTCCACTCGTATCGAAATCCAGGTCTTATTCTGGACATCCTTGGTGATCTCAAAGCCCTCAATACAACTGCGATGAAGGCTAAAAAGAGTGGGATGATTATAATTGGTGGTGGGCTTATTAAGCATCATATATGTAATGCTAATCTCATGGTATGTAAAACAAATTATAAAGCAAATTACTCGGCACAAGCTTAGTTAGCTGAAAAATACGATTTTTTTATTTCAGCGAAATGGGGCGGATTATGCAGTGTTTATAAACACAGGTCAAGAGTTTGACGGGAGCGATTCGGGGGCAAGGCCAGATGAAGCTATCTCATGGGGAAAAATCAAGAAAGATGCTCAGCCAGTCAAGTTATATGCAGAGGCTACGCTAGTTTTCCCTTTAATCGTTGCTCAGACCTTTGCCAAAGTTGTTTTCAAATAAAAAATTGTTATTAATTATTCACAATGCTCATTCATTCTAAAACCAGGAAACAGAATTTCGAAAAATCTCGATTTCATGCATGGAGTTGCGAGAGAGCAAGACTAAATCCCGCTCCATGGACTTACTCTAAATTTAGGAGGAAATTCAAAGTTGTGCATTAGTTGGGCCTGTGCGATCGTTTTTTTGAAAAGTCTACGCCCGGGTCCTCGAGTTTATTAAATTTGTGTTTGTGATTAAATATTTCTTTCTTAATTAAAATTCCCTTGCTTTTAAATTGAACCCCTCAAATTCCTCAAGAGACAGTAAAGTCTCTGTTGTCAATCCAATGGTCAAGATGAACAAGGTAGATAAGGAGAAGTACATCGAAAATTTCGAGTATCCCTTTTGTGACGATGTAAGCAAGTACGAAAAGTTGTCCAAAATTGGCCAAGGAACTTTCGGGTATGTTTTCAAATTCAGTTTAAGCTTACCTATCGATTGGTTGTCGATTTGGCTCTTGGCATTGTTAATTCGTAATGCACTACACACTAATCAGCGATTTTGAACTGCAAATTCAAGGGAGGTGGAAGGGTAACAAACTAGTCACAAGTATTAAATATTTTACACGACGTGATTGTGACGATGATATCGTCACACGAGGGGCGATGTCATCATCTAATCAATTACAAAGTATTTATGATTAACTACTTTAATAATGCGTTGAGCTATTATATACAAATCGAGAATTTGTGTAATTCTGTTAGCATAGCCACTTTTCGCTGTTGAATTGTCAGCTGTTCATTCGTTGTGTGTCGTTGTCAAATTTTGAAAGTCGTTGACGACTCGTTGAGCCGGAAGCTTGACAGGTTGATGCACTTGACCCCGGGCAGAAAATGCGTAAGATTTGTAAGAATATCCTAAATTAATTGCAAACTCTGTTCTTAATTTTCAGAGAGGTTTTCAAAGCCCGTCATAAAAAGACGAGAAAGCTTGTGGCCCTCAAGAAAGTGCTGATGGACAATGAGAAAGAAGGATTCCCGATCACAGCTCTCAGAGAAATCAAGATCCTCCAACTACTTAAGCATGAGAATGTGGTGAATTTGATTGAGATCTGTAGAACGAGGGCAAATCATCACAACAAGTATCGAAGTACTTTTTACTTAGTTTTTGACTTTTGTGATCACGACTTGGCTGGTCTCCTCTCCAACGTCAACGTCAAATTCTCGTTGGGGGAAATCAAAAAGGTCGTCCAACAGCTCCTTAATGGCTTGTACTACATTCACACAAATAAGGTTAGAAACGATGCAGTTATTCAATTTTATTATAATTTTCTAATTTGTCCTACGCAACGAGGTAGAAATATTTTTGAACCTTCAACCGATTTGATTACAGATATTGCACAGAGACATGAAGGCTGCAAATGTATTGTTAACGAAGCAAGGGATTTTAAAACTCGCTGATTTTGGACTCGCTAGAGCTTTCAGTATACAAAAGAATCAACCGAATAGGTAAATACAAACTCAGTTTGAAAAAAAAGTCAAGAGTATTAGATGAAAAGCGTAAGACCGAAAACGTCTTATAATGTTCAGGTACACTAATCGCGTCGTAACACTCTGGTACCGCCCCCCAGAACTGCTGCTCGGAGAGAGGAATTATGGACCATCAGTTGACATGTGGGGTGCTGGATGCATTATGGCAGAGGTGGGCCTTTTTTCTAATTCCCTTGTTCCATACTGTTCACTGTCCCTTGTCACTCTTAAACTTCCTCTCTCGCTCTCTTCTCATTCTATGATGCTTAACAAGGGTGACAAGCGTGATAGCATTGGTGTGGGGGTTTAGAGTTAGTTAGTACATTAAAAAAGCCATAGAATGAGAATTCATCCGGCAAGATTGTTGTAGATGTGGACAAGATCTCCAATCATGCAGGGCTCCACTGAGCAGCAGCAAATCACACTGATTTCTCAGCTTTGTGGGTCAATCACCCCAGAGGTCTGGCCAGGGGTTGAAAGTCTTGAACTTTACCCCAAGTTGGAGTTGCCGAAGGGTCAGAAAAGAAAAGTAAGTGACTTCACTATTTGAATGAATGTTTTATGGAGAATCGATGTCGGTGTGAACGTTGATTTTATATTACTTTGTATTTCTCCATAGGTCAAGGATAGACTGAAATTCTACGTGAAGGATGGTGCCGCGTGTGACCTGTTAGATAAATTGTTGACCTTAGATCCTTCAAAGAGATTAGATGCTGACACAGCACTGAACCATGACTTTTTCTGGACTGACCCTATGCCCGCAGACATGAAACCTATGCTACAGACTCATTCTCAGAGCATGTTTGAATACCTTGCTCCACCGAGAAGACAAGCAGGTCCACACGTCAGAGCTCAAGCTCAACTGCCCCCACCGCCTAAGCCATCTGCAGATGTTGGATATCACGATAGGGTATTCTAATGAAGGACTAGAAGGTACAAAGGCTTAGCTACCCATCTCTGTAGCTCCGTGTCTGCTTATAACTTAAAAAATTGCATATCATTTGCACATATTAGTGCAGAATACGAATGGTAGGGATGCGAATAGAATTTGTAAGATGTTTCAACTTTTCGTCTTTAAGTTCTTATTCTAAAGTAGATTTTGTAGTTATTCCCACTAGTTATACAAATTCATTGTCATTGTGGTTGTTAAAGAGTGCACGTTCAACGTACAGTGCTCGTCCTTGTGAAGTTTAATTTTGTATTTTGTGATAAACTTTGTGTAAAGCGTGAAATTTCTCTTAGTACGTAGTGCAAGGATATATGTACGAAATTCTGCTATATCAAATCAAATGAAATATAATATTGAAGAACTTGTATCCATTTCCATTAATTTTATATCGTCTGGGTTTGTCCGTTTAAAGCTAGTTACTGCTATGAGCTCCAATGAATGTACTTAATATCGTTTACCAGTGGTGGCTGTTTTAAAACTAATCATTTCTAGTAGCTTCCCACTGGTTGATTATTAGCCGATAGCCTCAGGTTAAGCTGGATAACTAAAAGACGCAAAAGTCTGAGCAGGTTCTGGAATCGGATTCGATGAATGAATTATATCGTAATTTTGGACTCTCGAGCTGCGTCTCCATAATTAGTTTTACACATGGTTAAAGGTGAAGAAGGAAATTGTTTTTACATGTCGTAAGTTATTCGGGGTTGCCGGTATTTGGAGAAATGTTTTTAAGTTGTGTGAAGTGAGAGTGAGATGGTTAAATATAATTAAACTCAGAGATTAACTTAATTAAGGGAATTGCAACATGAGCGGAGAAAATAAATCCTAAGTCGTTATGTTAATTGACTCGAGGGACGAAGGGTGTGTACTTATTTGATCATAAAAATGCTGAGTTGTAATTAAATTATTTTACTTGGGCTAATCAGTATTTTGTAAAATATCCGGGTATTGTGAGATGAGTTAGTCATAGAGGGAAGTGGCTTTGGAAAGTGCGGCAAATTCAAAAACAATTGATTGACTGCAGAGAAAAAGTGCTTGTGCAAGGAAACTTTTGTAAACAATCGAGAACTTGAATTAATTACTTTAGGTAAAGTTTAAATTAAACTAACTGTTTGAAATGTCGGATGATGAAAGTGTACCAGCAGGATGGGAGAAACGGGTCAGTCGATCTAGTGGTAAGTATTTCTCAAAATATTGTAAGCACGATTTTAAATTTTAAAGTGTCCGAGTTTCAGAAGAAAGCCGACTGGGGCTGAAACGTGAAAGGTAGTCAATTTCAGAATGAGTTTTAAATATTCATTTAATCTTTATTTTATGCCTAGGACTGCATTGCAGATAATTTTTAATTAACGTTATTATAATATTTAAGTTTTAAATTTGGGATTGAGGAACACTCGTCTATAACACGAACCCGCACTGTTCGAGAGAGTTGACAGGGAACGGGTATTTGAAACTCCCGACATGTGAAATGATTTAATGTCCGTTGCCGTTGGTATTGCCATTGCCCTTGGCAGAATTAGTTCCATCTTTCCCAGATGATTGAGAGTTAGAGCTAAATTTTGGTCCAGATTCCGGCTTTTGTGGCTTTTGATTTGAAGAGTGTTCAGAAACTCCGGATTCTATTTTCTTGTGCAAATCTTCTAAGCCCTTGCTCGATTTGGAGTTACGACTTTGGGACAGTTGGGATTGCATCTTGGCAAGAGCCGCTAGGCCGTTTGAGATTTCTCTGTACTTTGCATCCTTGTCTGAGGTTGATGTCTGGCGTAAGGAAGGAGATTCCAGCTTTTGGGGGTGGCCTTGGTTTTCGGTTTTCCTTGTGGAATCACCTGGACCGTTTCCAGACCGTTGTCCTTCACTATGATCAGTTTTGGGGTCTGCTTGGCCATGTGGTTTCCCCCCTGACACATCACCGAAGCCGTTGCCAGTCTGTACTGGTGGGTCTTTTCTAGACCCGTCCCGGTCCGTTGAATCTTTTCTCAGGATTTCTCCATGGTCATTTTTGTTTTTTTCTGCGGTATTTGGAGAGGGTAGGACAGGGCTGTTGTAAGGCTTTACACTGCCCATTGGAGACGTTTCTGATCGTTGGTCAGTTCGAGGCTTTTCAACTGAAATACTTGTGTGTCCATCAGGGGATGTATTCTGGGTTCCATGTTCTTGTGTTTTGCCGGATTCATGACTAGGGATGACTTGTAAGGATATATCATGATGACCTGCATTTGGTGTTTGGCCCTGAACTACTTGAGTAGGTGTCCCTTCCCTTACATTGGTCTGTGTTCCGTGTCCTACATTGGTAGGTGGTGGTTGAATTACTTTCAGAGGTTGCTCTTGGGAGATTTGGTGGTGAAGCTCTTTTCCTGTATTTTTTAGGGGCCCTTGTCCAATGTTAGTTGGTGGAACTTGACCCGCAAATGCGCTAGCTCGTTGAGCTTCACTGGATGGTGGATTTGGAGCCTGTTGTGGTTTCACTGGTACTAGGGGACTTTCAACGACTGTTGGACGCTGAATTTCAGCGGGCCGTGTTTTGATGGACTCTGAAGTTTTTGAACCAGTTGGGTTGGGTTGTTTATAGCTAGACACAGTGGTCAAAGGTCCTGTTTGAAGTGGACCATATGGGTATCCATAACTTGGGTATCCATTTTGTAAGTGCTGTCCAGGGTATTGTTGACCTCGAAATCCGTAAGCTCTGTTGGCCTCTTGTACTGTAGTCAAGGGACCGGTTCGCAGGGGTCCTAAATTCTGCTGACTTTGAGGAAGTCCGGAGAATGATCTTCCTGAATAGAACTGAGATTGATGCTGTGCAGTTCCTACCTGTGAATTTGGTCTTGGTTGGGGGCTAATTGGACCAGTTTTTAAGGGACCAATTAGTCGATAATTTTCCTGGACATCGTTTTGCCAAGTTGAGTATGGCCTTGCTTGATACGACTGGCCTCCAAGGATGTAGTAGTTTGATGGTCTGTTTGGCTCAAAAGTTCGAGCTTGAGAGTTGAATTGATGCACTGAACTTTGTGCTTGAGGATTCCTTGCAAATCCTTGGTTAAGTGTTGCCATTTGTTGATAATTTCCTCCAGAACGTGAAGACTGTGGTGTCGTAATTCCGTAGTTCGATATACTTCGCTGATAACTGGGACTGGAAGTCAAAGTTTGCGTTTGCGGTGGTCCAAAATTCTGTCGATTTGGCTGTTGTGGTCTGAATCCAAATGTTGAAGTCGCATGCTGATAACTAACTCCTGACGAGAAAGATGAGCTTGGAGGTCGACCATAATTCTGTGGTTGGAATGACCTTGGTTGACCCTGCGGGTTCCAAACTCCTAAAGTCGCTTGCTGATAGCCAACTCCTATAGCATAAGGTGCGCTTGGAGGTCGACCATAATTCTGTAGATTTATTGGTTTTCCGTTTTGAACGGGTGGGAATGACCCATGTTGACCGTGTACGTTCCAAACTCCGGATGCTTGTGGTGGAGTGACTCCAAATGTTGGATTCGCTTGCTGATAACTACCTCCTGTAGCATAAGATGCGCTTGCAGGTCCACCATAATTTTGTGGTTGTCTGGGTGGGAATGACCTTGGTTGACTCTGTGGATTCCAAACTCCTGAAGTCTCTTGCTGATAACTACTTCCTGAGGAGAAAGATGAGCTCATAGGTTTACCGTAATTCTGTAGATTCATATGTTGAGGGTGATTCATGGGTGGGAATGACCTTGGTTGACCCTGTGGATTCGAAACCCCAGGTGCAGGTTGTGGAGGGACTCTTAATGTTGAGGTCGCTTGCTGGAAATTACTTCCTGAAGAGAACGATGAGCTTTGAGGTCCACCATAATTTTGTGGTTGTATGGGTGGGAATGACCTTTGTTGACCCTGTGGATTCCAAACTCCTGAAGTCGCTTGATGATAACTGCTTCCAGAAGAGAAAGATGAGCTCGGAGGTTGACCGTAATTCTGTGGATTCATGTGTTGAGTGTGTTGTATGGGTAGGAAGGACCTTTGTTGACCCTGTGGATTCCAAACTCCAGGGGTATGTTGCGGAGGGACTCGTAATGTTGAGGTCGCTTGCTGATATCTACTTCCTGAAGAGAAAGATGAGCTTAGAGGTGGGGGTAGGCCATAATTCTGTGGATTCGTCTGTTGTATTGGAACTGACGTAGGTTGAGCCTGTGGATTCCAAATTCCAGGGGCATGCAGAGGAGGGACTCCTAACGTTGAGGTCGCTTGCTGATAACTGCTGCCTGAAGAGAAAGATGAGCTTAGAGGTCGAGGTAGGCCATAATTCTGTGGATTCGTCTGTTGTATCGGAAACGACCTAGGTTGACCCTGTGGATTCCAAACTCTGGGTGCCTGTTGTGGAATGCTTTCTGAAGCAAAGGATAAGCTTGAAGGTCGAGAAAAACTCTGAGGATTTGTCTGTTGCGCGGTTTGTATGGGTGGGAATGACCTTGCTTGACTCCTTGGGGACCAAAGTTGTGGACCGATTCCAATTGTCAAAGTCGCTTGTTGATACCTACCGCCTGAAGCATAAGATGGTGGACCAAATGTCTGTGGAATTGGATGTCGTAGATTTTGAATTGGTGGAAAAGTTCTTCCTTGACTCCTGTATCCGGAAGGCTGTTGTGGTCCAAATCCAGATGTAGAAGTAGCTTGCTGATAACTACCTCCTGAAGTAAAGGATGAGCTTGGAGGTCGACCATAATTCTGTGGGTTTGTGTTTTGTCCGATTTGTACTGGTTGTAAAGATCTAGCTTGAACTAGTGGGTTCCCATATCCGGAAGACTGCTGTGGTCCAAATCCAAATGTTGAGGTCGACTGCTGACTACTGCTTCCTGAAGAAAAGGATGAGATTGGAGGTCGACCATAATTCAGTGGATTTGTGCTCTGTCCGTTTTGCATGGAATGAAATGATCTTCCTTGACCCATTGGTGACCCGTAGCCGGAAGGCTGTTGAACTCCAAATGTTGAGGACGACTGCTGAATACTACTTCCTGAAGAAAAGGATGAGATTGGAGCTCGACCATAATTCAATGGATTTGTGTTCTGTCCGTTTTGCATGGGAGGAAATGATCTTCCATGACCCATTGGTGACCCGTAGCCGGAAGGCTGTTGTGGTCCAAATCCAAATGTTGAGGTCGACTGCTGACTACTGATTCCTGAAGCAAAGGATGAGGTTGGAGTTCGACCATAATTCAGCGGATTTGTGTTCTGTCCGTTTTGCATGGGAGGAAATGATCTTCCTTGACCCATTGGTGTCCCGTATCCGGAAGTCTGTTGAGGTCCAAATGTTGAAGTCGACTGCTGACTACTAGTTCCTGAAGAAAAGGATGAGGTTGGAGTTCGACCATAATTCAGTGGGTTGGTGTTCTGTCCGTTTTGTATGGCTGGAAATGATCTTCCTTGACCCAGTGTTGCTCCGTATCCAGAAGGCGGTGTCATTGGCTTTTGACCGGTAAATGAAAGTGCAGGTAGATCCAGACTCGGTTGTGATTGGAGTGTGTAACCATTTGGAGGGCTGGTTGGGCTTATTCCGTTTGGTAAGGGTCTGATCATGTTCTGCTGTGTTGCCATTGGATAACTATTTTGAGGTATCATAGGCAGTTGACCGTTCAGTGGAGGTGCAGGTCGACCCACGTTCTGTTGAGATTGCAATGTGTAACTATTTGGATAGTTGGTTGGGCTAATTCCGTTTTGCGGGGATAAGGGTCTGACCACATTCTGCGGTCGTTCCAGTGTGTAACCATTCGGAGGTCTCATTGGCTGTTGTGGAGTTGTTGGTGTTAGGTTAGGTTGTCTTACTATGTACTGTTGGGTCCCTGCTGTGTTACTACTAGGGTATCTATTCGTCTGAAATCCAGTAACACTAGAACTAGAACTTTGAAGTGAATATTGTTGACCTCTTGGAAGATTTATTTGCTGTGACTGTTGACTTTCTGAAAATCCTGACTGTTTCCAATTTCCGGATGGCATGCCTGATTTAAAATCATAATTCTGAAATCTGGACTGCGGATTTCCTTGCTGCTCTCCAAGTCGTTCTCCGTACTGTCCATACCTTGGGGTCAGAGCTGGAGGAATTGGTTGTATACTGTTGGGAATGGGAGCTTGATTGGCAGGGTTCAGGCCTGTCCTTGGCCCATAAACTTGTGGAGGGTACCTCTGTCCATTCAGTAGAGGCGGTTGTGGTATAAAGGATCTTGGCCACGGGTTTGAGGCTGACTCTCTGACCACGTCACGACTGCTCACTCCTTCACATATCTGACAAGACAAGGCAGTGGTCGTAGTACAAGTTTATTTTTCTCCTTATGGGGTATTTGAAGTTTTAAAATAGTCTATTACCACAAGGGTCGACTGGCGGAGGCAGTTCAGAAGGGATGAAAAGTTATCACATCCCTGGGGAACCGTTAGTGGCCCAGCTTTTTTAAAATTAGATATTAAATTGAGTATGGATTTTAAAAAAATCGAACGTGTTCTTGACGTAGTTTATTTACTTAAATTAGGAGTGGCTGAGCAGGCTTTAAAAGCGGCTGATAATTCGTAGCCCTTTCCAGCAAGTCTCCCAGGGAGTAATCGCTGAATGAGGGAATTTGTGTTCTCAGCCAAAAGTACTCCTTGGGGATTCATCTAAAAAAAGAGTAGAAAAGCCCCCAAAAATGCGTTGACTTAAAAACCGAAATTCTGGCTACTCAATAGATTCTCAAGTCTAAAAGAAAAACGTACCAGTCCAAGTTTTTTGAGAATGCAGAAGGGTCGACACTGGCAGAAGGGATAGATATTTAAGTACCTAATTTTTAGGCCCTAGGGATATAATTTTTAAATGCTAAACTTACAAAGCCAGGCTCCTTGTCACAAAATTGGACGACCTGGTGGTATTCTGGGACATTGCTATACTGAACCGGGTTCCCGGAACAAGTAGGGCCGAAAATATTGTTCTCTGTCCAATGAGCCGCCTGTAAAGTTTCATTTAATTTTAAAGACAAGAGTTTGTGAGAGGGGACTTTAAAGGGCTTGAGTTGCTTGTGACCTTACCGTGAAGGCTCGAGTTAGTCCGAGGAATAGACTAAATCCCAAAAGAGTTGGGACCCCGAAGTATTTCATGGTCCGCCAAATCAAAGGCCCTTGTGGTATGTTATGAATGTGATGGAACTATTTGTAAGTCGTCCCAAGTCGCAAAAAAATATTTCCGATTCAAAGTGGAAAGGGAAACTTGTGATGATGTATGTTGAACGGGGCTGTGGGATTGTTTTTTGTAGTTTGTCAAACAATGGGCCATGAACCATTCATATTCTGTCTCTAGAAAATTTACGATGAGTCCTTTGTGTGCCAGAGGGGATTTTGAGCTAGTCAAGTTAATTCCCTATTGTTCGAAATTTAGTGTCCAATTATTGGGCTTTTATTACTGGTTGTTAAAACTAGTGATGATATCAGTTTTCTAAGCAAAGGTATTTTAAAATGTGATTTTTAAAATTGATTTTTAGGTCAGGCGTACTATTTGAACCAATACACGAAGGAGAGTCAATGGCACCCACCGACAAGACCGGCAGAGCCAGTGTCCTCCGGTGGCCCGTCCACCATCATGGCGAGCCACATTCTCGTCAAGCACAAGGAGTCCCGTCGACCGTCTTCTTGGCGGGAGGATAAGATCAGTCGGACTAAGGACGAGGCCCTGCAGATCCTTGTGGGATACCGGGAGCAGATTGTGAAGGGAGAAACGTCCTTTGCGGAGTTGGCTACGAAGTACTCGGACTGCTCCTCTGCCAAGCGCGGTGGGGACTTGGGCCCTTTTAGTCGGGGGGCTATGCAGAAGCCGTTTGAGGACGCGGCTTTTGGACTTAAGATCGGAGAAATGTCCGAGCCCGTTTTTACCGATTCGGGAGTTCACCTCATTCTTCGAACTGAGTAATGTTCTGAAAATCAATTCATTCATTACTATGCACTATTAAATACCTTTGAACTCTTGAACTGTTGAACTTTTGACTTGTGTTCGGATTGAGAAGGACGACTGCTTCTTCTCTACTGATTTTTTACATACTTTCTCTGCTTCCGTATATTATGAAAAAACATTATGAAGATGATGCTGTTGTATTGGTAGTGGTAGAGTGGTACACTGTGGTCCACGATTCCCAACCAAATGCTCATTAAATGGATAATGTATACAAGAGTATTTTTTAAGTTTAACTTTCTGTTCCGTTTCTTTTATAGTTTCTATTGATGATAAGGGGCTGGGGCTGCGGGGATTTGTGGGGAACGGGCCTTGGTTTGTTCTAGTGAATAAGGAGAAGTTGTCCACATTGTTGTGCAGTTGAGATTGACTGAATAATAAACAGAAATTTATTTGTAGAACGCTATTTTTAACCCGTTTAAGAAACATCGTACATCTTTATGCTCTGGAATTTTTTTTAGACTTTTCCGATTTTGGGAAAGGCTTGGATTTTGGATTCGGAGTACTTTGGTATTTTAGTGATGGATGAACTGATCGAAAATATGCAAGCAGACCACTAACTCCGTATATATGTATGCAAAACAAGAAATATTATTAGCAGACTGGAATTTGATATGCAATTATATTTTTATTAATGATGAAAAGAAGGTGGAGGGGGTGATTTCCTCAGTGCATTGGTGGAGGGTTCGGTCCTTGAGCATGGGCTGCCCCATGTGCAGCAAGGCCTGCTGACATGTCTAACAAGGCATTGTGTGTATCTGGTCGTGCCAATCCGGATGCTGCTGCTGCTGAACTTTGCCCTACATTAGTAGGGGGCCCTTGGACTGCATTGCTCTGGGACATTGGTCCTGGAAATCCTGAGTTTCCTGGTGCTGAATTTTGTCCTACATTAGTAGGAGGGCCCTGGTGGACATTGGTAGGAGATACTGGTCCTAGAACTCCTGAACTTTGCCCTACATTATTAGGGGGCCCTTGGTGGGCTCCGTTTGTAGGATTAGCTGGTCCTACCACCCCAGATGCTGCTGCTGCTACACTTAGCCCTGCACTATTAGAGGGCCCTTGGTTGACATTATTAGGGGAAGCTGGTCCAAGAAAACCTGATGCTGCTCCTGCTGAGTTTTGCCCTACATTAGTAGGGGGCCCTTGGTGGACATTGTTAGGATTAGCTGGTCCTTGAAAACCTGATGCTGCTACTGCTGGATTTTGTCCTACACTGTTAGGGGGCCCTTGGCGGACTCCGTTGGCAGGATTAGCTGGTCCTACAAACCCGGAGGCTGCTGCTGCTGCTGCTACACTTAGCCCTGCACTATTAGAGGGCCCTTGGTTGACATTATTAGGTGAAGCTGGTCCAAGAAAACCTGATGCTGCTCCTGCCGAGTTTTGCCCTACATTAGTAGGGGGCCCTTGGTGGACATTGGTAGGATTAGCTGGTCCAAGAAAACCTGATGTTGCTGGTGCTGGATTTTGTCCTACACTATTAGGAGGCCCTTGACGGACTCCGTTGGTAGGATTAGCTGGTCCAACAAACCCGGAGGCTGCTGCCGCTGCGGCTACACTTAGCCCTGCATTATTAGAGGGCCCTTGGTGGACATTGGTAGGATTAGCTGGTCCAAGAAAACCTGATGCTGATCCTGCTGAGTTTTGCCCTACGCTAGTAGGTGGGCTTTGGTGGACGCCGTTGGTAGGATTAGCTGGTCCTACAAACCCGGAGGCTGCTGCTGCTGCTGCTACACTTAGCCCTGCACTATTAGAGGGCCCTTGGTTGACATTGTTAAGATTAGCTGGTCCTTGAAATCCTGAAGTTGCTGCTGCTGCTGAATTTTGCCCTACACCAGTAGGGGGGCCTTGGTGGACTCCGTTAGTAGGATTAGCTGGTCCTACAAACCCGGATCCTGCTGCTGCTAAACTTCTTTGGCCTACACTAGTAAGAGGCCCTTGTTGGACATTGTTAGGGGACAGTGGTCCTTGAACTCCTGAAGTTGCTGGTGCTGAAAATTGCCCTACACTATTAGGAGGACCTTGATGGACTGCATTGTTAGGATAAGCTGGTCCTACTACCCCTGATGCTGCTGCCGCTATACTTAGCCCTGCATTATTAGAAGGCCCTTGATGGAAATTGGCAGGGGATGCTGGTCCTACTACCCCTGATGCCGCTGCTGCTGAACTTACTTGTCCTACACTGGTAGGGCGCCCTTGCTGGACATTGTTAGGGGACACTGGTCCTTGAACTCCTGAAGTTGCTGGTGCTGAACTTGTGGAGACAGGAGCGGGTGCGCTTGGTGGAGCGATGCTACCAATAACACCCGTATGCATTTGCTGAGGACTTCCAACTGCCCCTGAGGGTTGGTTTTGGTTCCCAATGCTAGAAGGATGCTGGCCAACATTCTGTTCAGGTCGGTTCGGCTGTTGTGGGCTTGTGGGTCGTACCGGGCTCTGTTGTGCTTCGAGTCCGTAACCACTTGGTCGTATAGACTGTTGAGCGTTTTGAGGGGGTATAGGCCCTCCCAAATTCTGCTGTGGTACGATTGGAAGGCCATTTGGTTGGGCGCTTGGCATTGGCTGCTGAGGCTGTCCGTATTGAGTGGGCATGGATCGGCTAAGACTTTGCTGGGCGTTTGGTCCGTGACCACTTGGTCGGATAGACTGTTGCGGGTTTTGAGGGGGTATGGGCCCGCTTGGAACTGAAGGCTGCTGTGGTTGTGGGGGCAGAGGGGGTTGGACCATGTGCTGCTGGTTGTGAGGGTTGTAGCCGATTGGAGGCTGTCTGTTGATTTGGTTATTCTGCGGTCTCCAATGGGAATAGCCTTGCATTGGCTGCTGAGCATATCTCTGGGGCTGCTTAGCATATCCCTGGGGCTGCTGAGCATATCCCTGTGGCTGTGACTGAGCATATCCCTGAGGCTGTGACTGAGCATATCCCTGAGGCTGCCTGTACTGTGGGGGGAAGGAACGAGGCTGTGGATTATTCTGAACGCTGTTATAACCTTGGCTCGGATTCATTGGGGACATTCGATTCTGCTGACCATAACCCTGCGGGCCTTGGGCTGGGACTTGACTTATTTGCAAGTGTCGTGGAATCAATGACCTAGGCCATGGGTTACAGGCCTCCTCTCGGTGCACATCCCGACCATGGACTCCTTCACATATCTGGAAGCACGGTGGTGTTTCAAAGTCATGAATAACTCTCGCTGATTTCAATTGTTATGAATTTGGAATGCTGAGACAATAAACTTACAACAATGGTAGACTTGCGGAAACAGTTAAGAAGGGAAGAATAGCTAGCACATCCATTTTTAAGTGTCAGGGATTGTTCTAAATTTAATGAGGGAAAGTACTTGCATGATTATATTTTTCAAATTTTTTGAAAATAAATTATTAAAATAAAACTTACCGAAATTCATAGATGCCCAACAGGCCTTGAAAGCCCCTGAGAGTTGGCAAGCCTTATCTGAGAGCCGTCCAGGTAGCAATTGCTGAAGGACCGTACTAGTTTTTTCAGCCAAGATCGATCCTTGCAAATTCACCTGAAAGGAGAAAATGATTTAATTGTTTAATTGCAAGTTAATATTCGAATATTTAATTTAAAAAAATATTATTAGGAACGTACCACTCCAAGTCTTGAGAGAATGCACAGAGGTCGACACTGAAATCAGAGAGATTTAAATTTAATTAATTAATTAAAAAAAATAAAAAGGAGCAGTTTTTTGAAACTTACAAATCCAGGCTCCGCGTCGCACATCTCGACGACCCGGTGGTACTCTGGGACATGGCGGTATTGAAGAGGAAGGCCAGCGCACGTAGGCCCAAAAACATTGTTCTCTGCCCAATGAGCTGACTACAAGAAATAAGAGATGCCCGGGTAGCCCATAAAAATTACATGACTACGTATTTCAAATTTTTAAAACGTAGCCATTCCAAGACCGACTTACCGAAAGGGTAAAGGTTAGCCCTAGAAGAAATCCAAGCCTTAAAAAATTCACGTTTCTCATTGTTGAGTTGAGTGGGATGAAACCCGTTGGGTATTGATTAAAGAATGGAGCTGATTCCCAACTTGTTTCAAAGAGAAATTCGAGTCGTAAAAATCCCATTTTTGTCCAGGCATCTTGATATTTGAAATAATTTAAACAATGCACCATTAAATGCTTAACAGCAGTTAAGAACTTAAATGAGATTTAACGAGCTAGAGAGGCTGCATTCCGTACAGTGAATAAAAAACTGCATTGTTCTACATGGACTGCAGGTGCGGGTATGCATGCCATAATAATGGGTACTAATTGTTACAAACTACACACACGTGCATGGTCCTTGGTTGATGCATTGGAAATGCCGATCCATTGTTAAGAAAGTTATGCCATATGATTTATAGAGTTGCAGTTGGGGGGTTTAATAGCTTTCAAGTGAAAGGGAGCCGAAGGCTGAATTTCAAGTTGACCTTTCGCTCTGTTAGTGTTGACATGGGCGGATACGAACGATCAGTTTATTTAATTACAGTTTTTTAATTTATTTACCCCCAACCCCCCGTTTTTGACATTATTTAGGAAAACGACCCCCTCAAAAGCCCGTAGAATATTATCCATCACGATTTGTTTTTGAAAGCCACGATTTGGATTCAAAGTCCTTCATATTTGGACGACTCAACTGACTGCTCGGGATGACAGGAGACCTAGACGACTCTTTGGACCACTTGATGCTTAAACTCCGGGAAGACTAGTCCGAATTTCGTCTGGATGCCCGAAAGAATTGGCAGAGCTAAAGCGTATCCCCCGATATGGTCCGGGTTCTCAGACAACTTCATCTGGTCCAGGCTGGTTAGAAGAACTTTGGATTCCGACCCTGTCGGTCGTCTGGAACAATCATAAACCGGGTATTTAATAACCGGGCATTTTATCCCAAAAAACAATTGTTAAAATCTTCTCAAAATCTTTATAGACCTACGTTCCAGCAAAGTCCACATAAAAGGATCTCTGGAGAAGCTCGTAGACAAGAAGGGCCAAGCCGACCTGCGTAGGCTTGATGACTCTCGTCCCTTGCATAAAAGCTCGGGGGCCTTCCTCCTTCCAGATCCTAACTGCACAGTCCAGCGTCCCTTGATAGGCTGTCTCTCCTGGCCTTGGCTCTACCTACAATACAAGACACATTTATTAAGCCAGTCAGATATTTCAAAGTCAAATGACCCAGACCTGCAACCTCGTCTTGATAACATCAAAAGGCATGGAGACCGGGACGGCTGGAAGGGTTGACACTGCCCCGGCCACAAGCAACGACATGGGACTGTTGTAGCCGTCCGAATCTTGAAGGTGGATTTTAGTGTGGGCATAGGCTGGAAAGAAAATGGCACTGAATGGAATATCTCGAAGGAAGCAGGCGTTCATTCCCTGGAGATATAAAATCAGAGGTCAACAGATGTCAACAGATTTCAACAGAGGTCAACAGAGGTCACGAACAATTTTCGAACCTTCAGGAGATAAAACCGCTAACCTTAAACATCCCTTTGAACCCTAGCTGCCTCACGAGCTTGAATACCGAGAACTTTGCATGCGGGAAAAGTTGCCCTACTGCCTGCATCCGAAGTTTGATGATCTCTAAGGGATTGACAACGATGGCACTACAACCTCCAGCACAAGCTCCAGCAAATATTTCCCAGGCTAAGGGCACTTGACCCTTCCGGTTCATTAGTTGGTCCCTTATCCAGTCATTCATCTAGAGAGAGAAAAATATATTTCATTCATTATTTGTTATTTGGTTATTTTTTGTAAAAAAAACCCTACTGGGTATTCGAGATTTTTTTAATAGATTTTTGTTTGAGATTGTAAAAGCTGGAATTACTCACAGACAGTTTGAATGCCTTGCCTAGAGATGAGGCGATAATGTGAGGCATCAATCCCCGGTAGAGCCCCTTCATACCCTCCACCTTGTGAATCTTGAGCAGGCAGTCCAGATTTGTTAGGTAGACTCGACCATCGATGAGCCGACTTGGCCTTTGGTTCTGCATTCGGGTCTTCACAAGGTCCATAGGGTAGGCGGGTACGGCCTCGAATACTGGGGATTTTTCAGGGAATTTTTCAGTTAAGGCCTCAAGGGTCAGTACCAACGAAATGATTTGATTAATAGATTATAAATGAATTACATCCAGCGATTAATCCGAGGGTGAATCTGTAGGCACTTTCCATAAGCTCGACGACGAAGCCCCGCTCCTCAGGGCTCTGGACGGCCTTGATGTCCAGGATCCGGTTCTCCACATTTATGTAGTACTGTTCGGGAGCAATGGCATGCAAGTCGGATAGGATGACGGTGGGGGAGTCGTGAAGGAGTTGTGAGATTTTGAAGAGGATGTCAATTTGTAGGGGGGTCACGTGACTCATCATTTGACCCGAGTACAGGAACTCGAATTTGGTGACCTCGGTGCTGGCGAATCCGGAGGTGGCTTGGAGGTAGACCTTTTTCATCAGCTCCATGTTGTTCAGCAGGGAGTTGAAGGCGGTGAAAAAGGGGAATGAGACTTGGCCCGTTTCCGAAAGGGCTCGGGCTACCTGGCACAGTTAAAATTTCATAATTCAGAACGGTAGTTAAAGTTAATTAGATAATTATTTAATTAAAGTGGATTAAGTTTACATCGGCGAGCTTTGAGGCTACTTTAGGTGTAAGGAGGTGAGATCGAATGCTTGTCATGATCAGCACAAAATCCTCCACTGAAATAGCTCCTGACGAGTCTTTGTCGAATCTCCTGAAAGCTTCTGAGGCGTATTCTTCATGGAAATCCTGGAGATTTTAATGACAATATTTTAATTGGCACTTTAAATAAAATCATTGCTGATTTGAACCCATAACGTTTTGGGGGCCCTCTGTCCTTTTTGACTGTTTAGAGTGACCCTGACCACCTTGCCTCTGCCCCTTATCGATAATGAGCAGGGCCTCATTTTGATTTTGAAACTTACATGGAGGAATTGGCTGAACTCGGCATAAGGGACGGCTCGTTTCTTTCTCCAGCCGAAGTACATGCGGGCAAACTTGCCATCCATGTTAAAGGGTATTTTCTGCTGGAACGTGGTGTGGGAAATGATTTTCTCAAACTCGTCGAAGCTGACATGGCCATTTCCATCGTTATCGAATAACTGGAAGGCGGTGAAGTACAACGCATCCGCCACACAAAGGAGACCTTCAAATGCCAAGAACTCTGGGAAGGAGATGAAGCCGTCCTTGGTCGTGTCAATTATCCCGGCAAGGATCTTCACCGTTTCGGGGTCATGGTCATCTGTGTTTAGAATCCCAAGGAATTTCTGTACGAAATCTGAGGACTTTATGAACTTGTACCCGTCCGCCTCTACGGTGGCATACTAAATAATAAATAGTCACTTTAGAATGGCATTTAAAGCTGAAAAAAACGTCACGTCATCTCACGTCAACGTCATCACGTCATCTCAAGTCTACGTCACGTATTTGGCGTCACGTATTTGGCGTCATGTATGTGACACACGTCACGTTGCTTTTAATTCCTAGATAATACTTGACGTCTATTAATGTTATTTACAGCTATCTTACTCGTATTAAAGGAAACTTCCCAGAAAACAGCGTAAATATGACGTGACGTGAAGTATAATGGAGGCACAAAGGTCAAAGGGGCATACCTTGTAAAATATTTTGAGCAAGTCATCCCGATGAGCTCGATGAAACCGCTTAGGCTTTTCCCAAGGCTACAATACCAAAGGTCAAATAAGGTCATGATTATATATTTTTTATTTATAATTGTCTACAAAAGAGTTGAAATCCCTTGAAACATCTCAAGAACAAGATTAGAATATAATGTCAAATACCAAAAAGCCACGTTCAACAGGTCCTTATAAAACCCGGGTTAGCTTGCCGTCACACTTGAACATCTTTTGATGAGGAATTGTTTTTATCCCGAGCCCGGGTATTCCAATGTCCAAGTCACAGTCAGTTCTTATATGGAGTTAATAGCTTGCAAAGGAGGATGCAAAAGGTGTCACAAACATTGCATGCAAAAAAAACCGAAAACATATTCGGATATTCTTTTATCTGTGGATTTATTTTACCAGGAGAGAAACGGATTTCAGAAACGATAAAAAAACACTCAAAGCAATTTTCAGAAGCACTTTCCATGGCTTAACTTTCTTTGAATTGTATAGTTGGGGATTTTCAGCTTGTCTGGTTCAACTTGGATGAATGTCAGAGATTAGGGGCTGTTCGTAAATTACGTAATTTTCAGACCCCCTAACCGAAAATCCGAAAAATCCCTATTTTTAGATTCTCCACTCCTCGTAACTGAAAAATTCCGATTTTTGAAACCCCCTTCGTAATGGAAAAATTCAAAGTTTTAAACTCCCCCTCGAAACAGAAAAATTCCCATTTAAAGCCCCCTCTTAACGGAAAACTCCCGATTTTGAGATCCCCCTTGAAAAATCCCCCTTTTGAGTCCCCGCTGTAACGGAAAAATGCAAATTTTTAAATCCCCCTTCGGAACAAAAAATTCACAATTTTTCGAACCCCAGTCGTAAAACAAAACAGGGCTCCCTCCATCCTCCAGATTTACGAACAGCCCTTTGTAAGAAGCTCCCTGTGTACGAGACGACCTTAGCTGAAAGATCTTAGAAAGAGTACGATGAAAAATGATTCACTAAGACTCTTCTCTCCCTAAATATTTCAAAGGAAGAATCTTTTTTCTTTAAAGTATAAAAATCCCAGAGCACTTTCGTTTACCTCCACGGGCACCGGGTAAGTGGATTAAAACCCGAGTTGAACAAGAAATCACGTGATTGATGGAGTAAATGGAAATTTCTTAACTACTATTAGCTTACCAGGGATGTGTGCCAAAAAAACTTTGCAAATTCTCTTTCATGCTAAATGTGAGTTATGCATACTACGTGTACTCACAAACCGTACCGGGTAACAGGAGTAGATTACTGAACTGAGGTTCACTACTCTAGCCTTGATCTTGTTCTTGTGTGTATTTTGAAATTATGAAAAAGCCTACTTCGAAAAAATTCTGTGTATCCAAATCCGTTTTTATTACCTTTCCTTGATTGTTAAATTAATTACAATATTAAACATGGCATAAAATGATTGGTAAAATTATCTTTCCATTCCTTATTTATTTATCCCCGTACACTACGGACTGTTCCGGGTGGCCCACCTTACCCGGTCCACCTCCCACCCACAACAATTATTTAACCCTTCCTTATTATTCCCCTGATAATGCTAGCCCTTTGATACGGAACGGCCCCTTCGTGTCCTCATTCGATAAGTTAAATATCCGTTAACTAAAACTAACTACGGTACTAAACAAACTTTTAAATTTGAACAATAGCCTAAACGAGTTGAGTAACACGGGCTGGTAATTATGTGTAGCGAGTATACAGAAATTGGGAGCAGGTACGCGTTCTCATCATTTTATTAGTTTACAACAGTTAGTTAATTATTTATAGAGGTTTTAATTAGTTTTTGATTAGCATTTGATTATTACTTGAAGAGTGTGGGTAAGTGTGTGTTATTAAAAATTGTTGGTTAAATTATTATTTATATACCTCTCTGTACTAATTATTTTTTTAGGTATGGAACTATTAGGGACTTTATTGAGATTGAATTCAACTACTGAATCTATTAAGAGGAACCCTCAAGGGCTTAAAGTGCTTTTATCCATAATCCATAGGTTTTTTTTCTTGCAGTTATTGTGTGACTGGTACTTTCTCTTTTTTGTATCTTGCTCATGTTAGAAGGGAATTGAATTGACATGGGTAAGGATAGGAGGAGTGAAAGTGAATGTACAAGTGTAAACTCGCCTTTACTAATTGATTGTCGGTATTTAAGTGAAGGTGTTGAAGGTTGATGCTTATTTATAGTGTCACTTCCTCTTGTACATTTCACATCTTACTAATGTTAAAAAAATATGGACTAACACGGGTAAGATATGAAAAGTGAAACTGTAAACTACTAGACTTTGTTTACATATATTTTTTTATATTGATTGGTTGAGGAACTATGAGCGATAATTGATTCGTTTCCTTTGCATTTAAAAGTGAGAGTGGAGAGATTTTAAAATATTCTTTTGAGTTTCGGATTTCTAGTTTTTTTTAAATTTTATTTATTTTGTTTTTAGTGATTGATTGATTTTTTTATTAAGTGCGCTTTAATATTTAGAAGAGAAAATAGCTATTGCCTCGAATTGGTTCATTGCCCTGTGATTTCAAAAAACCACCACCAACGACCAGAGAAAGTTGAGAAACTTTTTTTTAGCACCACGGAAAGTGCATATGTCCTATGTACACACATCCACGTATCTGTAGTATGTACGAACAATCAAAATGTGGTAGACCACATCTCAAATCCAGTCATTGTGTCATCAGACCACAAAATCAAGGTACTAATACAACCCACTAAGGATCATCGATCATAAGGTCATGACATTAATAATCACTCCAAAATCCTAACGGACGTTTCTTTCCTTTTCTTCAATCCCTTTCAAACTTTCAAGTAATTCCCACATTCCCACATTCCTCTCTATTATATTTTTTCAAAGTCTGTGGCCTCCTGACCTCCTGTGTGATAGGTCACTACGAGAGGTTTCTACTTAAGTGAAATAAATCACCCCTAATGCTAATTAGTTAAAACTATTAATTATTAACAACCGATTGTTACACACAATATATTATATTGATGATTGTCCTCCAACAAGTGTTCCTTAACGCAACCCTCCCCCCTCCACCTATTTTCGAGCTTGTTGGAAAGGATTCAAGGTGTAGACTACAGAGAGCCTTTCCACAACAACAACAACACCCACTATCCACAACCAAAAACTCCAGTGTCCAGCAATTCTCGAGGGCAATTCCATTACGTGAGGACATGCCACGTGGTGATGGTCTGTCGGAGATTGTGCGACATTTCCTGCCAGTGGGTCAATTCCGAGCCCGTTTGATGAGGTCCGAGCATACATGAGCCAACGAGGGCGTGACTTCCCATCAAGTCGTTCGACTGGTCCAGCACGCTTATCTGTACAGAGGTCAAAGAGGTCAGAAAATCATTGAATCAAGTATCCCTGGGGGGTTTGATATGATTTATACAGCTGACTGGGACTTGTCGAAGTGTCGACCAGTTTTTCTATGTCACTTACCTCGATCGATGCTCCGGAGAGCTTCTCGGCCGGGATTGAGAAGGTGAACGCTTCGTTCCACACTGGATTGTTTGAGTTCTTCCTTGCCGTTGTTTTCTTCTTCTTCTGTCTTCGCCCTCCGCCGAGTAAGTAGACTTTGACAAAAGGATCTGGAATGAGATAAAAACAAGTCAAATTTAAAATGTCTACATTTTTATGCATACGGGGTAGGTCACGGATAATTGAATTCTTGGAAAGCATTAGGGAGGTTGAGATTGATTGTCACTGTAGCACAACCTCCCTATTTTCTTTACGCACTCACGTATCAATGTCTAATTGTAAGTATAAGCTGTGAAATACGCAGTCAATATTGAAAATGGTGTGAGAACCTTGATTGGGATATTTTGACTTTTCAAAGGGCCCAGTTATCCTTGACGGACCCTGTATTATATTCTCTGTTTATTTTAAATCCTCTCTCGACTCGGGAATCTTTTTTTATTTATCTTGGGGAATAATGTTCTGAGAAATTAATGGGTTGGGTGGATTTGAATATTTTGTAGGGCACATACCGAGGGTGTCTTTGTTATGCGGCGGATGTAAATTCCGAGCTTTGAGCAAGACGACAGTCAGCCTTTCCGCTGATGGCAAATACGACAAGGAAATCAGAATCTCCTGTTTTTCTCCAGACGGCTGGAATTGAAAAAAATACACACCAATCATAAAAACATGCTTTACCCCCAATGTTTTCTTTAGAAACTATACAGGCTGGAAGTTAAAGCGTTCAGAGGCTATTCCTATATGTATATATGTCACTGAATTCCCTTCATAATATTTACTACGGAGAACTTTGGAGGACAGGTGGGATTCCGGAAGCCAAACTTGAGACTTGGAGACTTGAGATTCGCAAAGCTTGGTAAACACTTAAGAAGCAGCCTTAAGAGCTCAGGCGTTAAAGCATCGAATTTGGGATAGGGCGAAGGCTTTGAAATCCTTAAAAAAAGCACTCTTGACCAAAAAAGGACATCTGGCCTAGAGGGCGTGTGGGCAATGTGGCACATTAGTTAAAGGGGAACGATGGAAAAGAATCTAAAAGGGGCAGGAAAATGCCCCTCGGAATTGAAAAGAACTGAGAGGGCCAATGGAATTTTGCCTATAGGGGGCAGAGGGGCCAGAGACATACGAAAGCTTAATTGACCCCCAAGAGCGTACTCATATCCCATCCTCGGGTAGGGGTCGAACTCAGTCAATCTTGTGACCTCGTAAGAATTAAAGTAACTTTCGGTCCTAGGTCTTTTTAAAAGTTTGAATAAAAAGTCAACAAATTTTAATTGGCCCGACTCGTGGAATTGTTTTTGAAGGCCTGCCGATTGTGATCTTTTGCTCAACTCCACAAAGTTACAATAACCTACATAAGTAGGTTACCTTGTTATGAAAGAGGGATGAGGGGTATGTAGTACCAAGAACTGCCAAGCGGTTGTAGTGAAAGCTTGCTTCATTTCATGGTCGATAACACACCTGAGCAGTGCGCTACACAACTCAACTATTTTTCTGTAATTCGGACCTAGTGAAGGGTAATAAATTATACTGGGAAGAGAATTTATAGAATCCTTGTGAAGCCGGGCATATGAAATAATATTTCCTTCGAAAAACACCCGGGTAGCAATAGAAGGAATTCAGAACTGTAAACTCGTAGTTAGTTCTAGTATTTACTGTTAAATATGCTCCGTTACACTTTTTGGAGGAGAAAACTTTTTCGAAATACAAAAACTAAGTGCAAGTTTTTAGGATGTGTTAACAAGCGTGTAATGATAATACAACTTTTTATCTCCCCTATAATTCTTGTCCAGAGTTGTGGAACTTATTTAATCTATCTTTTTGTTTTACGAGGAGAACATGCCATTTATTATTTTGGGTAGTTGGCCTTTTTTTTCTTGAGCTTTTTTAAATTGAAAATTGGAATTCGTAGAGTTTACTCGCTCCCATGTAAAAGTCTCGAGTGTTATTTGAGCCGATTGCTTGGGCTGCGGGTAAATTTTTTCTGAGATATTTAGAGACAGTGACTAACAATGGAGGTGTTTTAACGGTATCACTCACATTTGGGTGAAACAAATGTTAAAAATCGAGAACATTTAAAATTAACAGGTGAAAAATCCAAATTGCTTGGAAAACTCTTAAGAATGCGAAAATTATGCGGCGCGACCGATTTTACCAACAACGGGCCCCTCGGCGGATCCCGCCGCAGCTTTTTAGCAATTTTTTTTCGAACTCTGAAAGAAGTAATTTAAAAAATCCAACTTTTTCTTTGATTTTTCCTGATGTTAAAAGATTCATTTCATGTAAATGTGACTGACATTGAGAGTGCATGTCTATTGTAAGAATAGTAGGAATATCCTTGTATTTCAAGTCTATTCATGTTCAGATTTTTGTTTTACTTTTTCAAATGATACACAAAGAAAGTTTTCTGTGTCAATGTCAAAAGTGTCATTGATATGGTTAAAAAACATGCTACAGAATCGAGTTTCCAAATCCTGGATATCATCTTCCTCCCCTTGCTTGTTATTGCTGAAAACGGCTTTCATTTTAACCGGTTTTGTTTCCGGGTAAAATAATTTCGTACTACGTTGAAGTTTCTCTATTTATCCTCAGTTTAAGTAATGAAGATGTAACGAATGGATATGGCACTGGCTATATTATACGAATATTGTACAAACCTAAACTTCCAAGTTATAAAAGGGACCTGGTCCTTTGGGAAATAAAAACTGGGAAAAGAGACGTAAATAACCCATTGGGCTAAATTACATTTCAGTTTAGTTCCCACTCTCCGCTTTTACGCATTTCCAAAAGTCTTTGTGAGAAGAATGTAAACCGAACCCCTACCTTTTTATTTTGGACGATCTCTGCCCATATCTCCAAATTGGTTGTGATGTCAAACTGGTCGAGTCCGAAGGTAACTTCACCAACCACATCGTTTCGGGAATATCGGTCAAAGTCTAGAACCTGGAGGATCAGAATGGGAACACATTAGCAATTAAAAATCAATAGTATCCTATCCTTTTATATAATTCCACGAAATGTCCTTCCGTTTTTTTTACTAGACTAAGGCGAGGGAAGTTTTCTTATCAAAAGTGGCCAAGTCATGGGCCTGTAGACCTCTAGTCACATTAAATACAGCAAAAAAGTGTGTCTCTGAAATTGTAAAAGGAAAACAGACTCTGAAGCCTTGAATAACAGAGAGATCAGTTTCAGAAATCGATCCAAGGGTCTCCACAAAAAAACATATTTCCTAAACTGTCTTAATTAGGTAGTAAAAGGGGACACTTGCTCCACAATAGAACTCCCCTCCTCGCGGGCCTTAAAACTTTAAAAAATGAATCCCCACTATAATTGATGGACACCCCGTAATAAATCCATCAGGTTGTATTATAACTTGACTTGCTAAGCTAACAGCTTATCAACCCATGCTTTTCTAAGCCGGGTATAAATTCTAGAGGGGGAGCGTAGAACAGCTTAGTTCACTCCAGAAAGATGACATGGTGGGTGGGACACAGAGGCAGAATTCCAAAATGCTGGGAATTTAAAGAAGTCTGTTCCCCGACGTGTTTTTGAAATGCAAATTATGCAGCTCTACTCTAGATAATCCAAGTTGAATTAAAAGTTTTTTTTTGTCCCCTCAACACTGCAATGGAATTAGAAAAGTTTTTTCCCCCAAAACCCTTTTGACATACAAAGTCTAAAAGTTATTCATTACAGAAGACCTAGAGTTTGGAGTGGGTTTAATTCGGTGGGTTTTAATGAGCTTAATGAATTTCTACCACTCGGGGCTTGTCGTAAATTAACTCGGGAGGGGTCATCTCTGAGGTCGCTCCATGTTAATGCTTAAAAAGGCGGCCTGTTTTATGTCAAGGGAGGTTCTAAAAATCGGGTCACATGATTTACGAACAGCTCCTTCAAATTGGCGTATGTAATTTAGAAAACTGTGCCCCCAAAATTTGTACAAGACAAAACAGATTTCTTCCCTTTTAAACCCATTAAACCCATCAGGGTGGGAAGTAAGTCCGAAAAGTGGGTTTTAAATAACCCCGAGGAGACCTTATCAAGGGTAAAAAAAAGAGTGGAGGAACTTTTTCGACTATTATTCTTTTGTAAATATAAAGTTGTGAAGATATGATGAAAAGACGAGAGAGAGGAAGTTTATATTATTACAAGAGACTTGAAAAAATATTTGTTTAAAAGACTAATTCAAATTTCTATCAACATTTTCTAACCTAGTTTGAGAGTGGCACTGAATATCCTTTATAATTCTACAAATACCGAGTTAAGGGTTACTACTACTACTAGGACGATGGACACCCGGGCATGAGAATGACGCCCACTGGGATATTTAAACTCTTAAACCGATAGCCGATAGTGTCGGTGTGATAAGGAGGGGAATTTAGTGTCAGGTTGTGGTCAATCGTAACATGAGGTTTTTCTTAGATTCGTTAGGAGATAGATGACACTGAATCTCCTTCATAATTTCAAACTACCGAGTATACTCTTATTAATTATTTAGATTTCATGTCAATTTTGCTGTGACATCCAGCTGAAACTTTAAAGGGGGGTAAGACAATAAAACGAGGGGGATGTAGTGCCAAGTTATGGCATCTCCTTTATAATTGAATAAAAACTGGGGAGTTCCCTTATATAGATTTGACGTCAACTTTGTTGTGACATGAGAGTGACGCCCCCTCAGGTCCGGCAACTCTTATACAGACTATATAATATAATAATATCGAGGGAGATTTAGTGTCGAGTTGTGTCAAATCCACCTTGATGAACATGATATCTTTCTCCTGCGTGTGTAAATATTTCCTTATCTTGACTTAAAAAAGATCTAAAGAAATTTCAGTAAGGACTCGAGAAATATCTCGAGTCCCTTTGGCAGGTTGTCGTGGATATTCTTGGGTAAGCCCCACAGGGATTTATTTCCCTGTCTTATAATGTCAATAGAAAATTTGAATATGATCCCCTTGTAATTTCATTTCTGGATCAAAATCCTCTCTAGCCATGTAATATTTATTTGTAGCTTAAACTATCAGCTTTTGTAATTATATGATTTGATCTGCAGTCCTCCTAGTTACTAAGCAGCTGTGCAATTTTATGTGAACGTTCGTGTGTCCGTCCGTCCGGACGTTGACTATTAAGCAAGTCATTTTTTTAAACTCGGCTTTCAGAAATCCGTTTAAAATCTCTAATCGGAGGCCAAGATGAAGATGGGCACAAAAGGGAGGACCCTTCAGGGTCTATTTCCAGGTTACTAATAGTATTTGGGTATATCCGTTTGAACGGTTTATTCGTAGCTGAAACTATCAGCTTCTGTAATTATGATTTGATCTGCATCCTCCTAGTTATTTCAGTGTCACCCTGTAGATAGATTTTTTATCGTAGACTTTGACAAGTTAGCTGGAGCAGAACATGGGAGGAAGATGTCAAATTGGTGCTGTCGAAAAATCGAAGAATGTGTAGGAGTGGATTTGACTGTATTGAATTTGATTACCCTCCACCTTACCGGTTTGACAAGTGTGAAATTGACTAGGAATGCTGACGCTGATGTTTTAAAAAAAGGACCAAGACTGACTTGAATATTCGAAAAGGTTAGTTTAAAAATAGACATTTATTAAATAATAAAGAAATTCTGGGATTGTCGACTGAAATACTTTTTTTTGCAAATTGATCTACGCCAAATTTGCAAGTTAAGATACAAAAAGAAATTCACTAAAAGTTTGGAATCAAAAAAATTCCCACACAATGAAATCAAATCAAAATGTGACATTCGATAAACTCGAGAGCCAAGAATAAAACTCTCAAGTAACTATACTTCCCACTTGTTTCGGATAACTCAATTGTTTCGTGTTCCTACTTTCAAGAGCGTGAGACAGATTCAAATTTCTAACCCTCTTCCTGATCTTCGATAAAATGGTTTGTAAATGTGTGGGCATCCTGATCCACTAAGCCGGACTCCACAACTACAAGTTCCACGAATAAAAGGCAGGAAGGCAGGTCAAAGGTCATGTAATATTTTTTTAAACTCCCAGGGATGATAGGATTGGCAAAGTTGGCAAGCGGGTTGCACAAAATTCCAAAGCCTATCTTAATCCTCCAGAAATTCATAAGCCAAAATACGCTGAACTAAAAATATTAAGGTCTATCCTTAAGGGGCTACTCTTAAACTCTGTCTGTCCACATATTACAATACCCGCCGATATTTTTCTACCCGGGATTACGAACGACTCTAAGAGTCCATGAGGCGCTAAGGCTTATAATACCCGCCGATATTTTTCTCACGAAAGGTTCACCCTGTAAACTAGCCGGGATTAAGACCGGCTCTCCAACTTCTCGGAGTCCATGAGCCGATAAGGCTTATAATAATGTTTTTAAAGTACCCACCTGTAGCAACAGAGTTTTTTCCTCAAGGTCTTCCTGGCTGACCGGGAACTTTAGCTGCTCGTCGAAAAATGGATTGGACTCATTCCGGTGAATGCTCGTCTCCCGCTTTCTGCTGTCCACTTCGGGGGAGAGGAATACCCGAATGTACGGGTCGTTGAATCCACCCTTGTCACCTCTTGCCAGATCGTGAGCTAAAAAAATAAAAAGTTTCATAGTCACGACTTGTTACAGAATTAGGGAAGTATGTTACGAAGCTTAGGGAGAAGATCAAGGCAGTATGTGTAATCCTACAAGGAGTGTTTAGCACAAAGTAGTAGTAGCTTAGGGTACTTAGGGACTGACGGCCAAGTTTCTTGTACGTTTTTTTATCCTTAAGGACTAAGTGGACTAAGTGGTCGTGCTGATAATGGTAAGGGTATAATCCTAGTAAGTTTTAGTTGATCATCAATGTGTCTTGAAAGAGGAGTGTGATTGTGATAGGTTGGGTTAGGTGTCTCGTTTTAATGACTTGGAACTTGGTGGAGTATTGGGGTTGAGATTCGAGATCGAGTTTGATCAACTTTTGGAGGTCACTGTTTTTTTAAGAGTTTCATGTGTCGGTGCCGTAGTCTTTGTAATAGGAGAGTTTGGAAGCTGTTTATTAACAGCTTCTTGGAAATATGTGGAGTAAATAGGTTGCGTTTTAATAGGATTTCTAGAAACCCTCGAGGACAGGATGCTGTACGTACAATGGAACGGTGTAGTGTGTAAGCGGGTTCTTGCGAAAATTTAGAAATTTAATCCCGTTTTGCAATGTTAACTCTCACATCTCATCCCAAATAATTGAGACTAAAACTGCTCATGCTTTAATTAGTCTGATTTTTTTCATTCTTTAATTTTGTTTCCTGTAAATCTCAAGGCAATCAGAAATTTCTGTTGTACACAACCCGCAGTTCCATTCTACGTCAGCGCCAGCGAACGAACAGTTTGATGTAAATCCGGGCCGGAAGGATTCTATAAAGTTTTTCCATTACACTAAATCCTCATGTGCGTGATTTGTAATGAACTCTCTGAGGCAGAAAAGAGTTGCAGAGTTTACATTTGACTAAGCCTAAAAATAGCAAGGCATTATCTGTGATTATCTCGTTGCTTGGGAGGAGCCCTGGGTGTGTCCTTAACTTAATTGGATTATCTGCCTCAACTACACCAAAAAATCTTACTACCGTCTTGTTAGCATAGTGTACTTCAATTAAAACCCCACCTTATTATCAAATACCTTCCAGCCCAATTAATTTCTAAGCTCTCTCTCTGAGCAACCTCATCCCAACTGTGAAATTCCGCTCATGCTGTGTAGAGAGAATTCTATTCAGGTCACGAAGGCTTGTGTACCAATTGAAATGAACTTTTTCAATCGAAACTGTTTATTCAGGGAATAAAGATCAAGACAAAGTACGTGATGTCGGAAGTTAGCATGTCGATGAATATTTACCAAGTATTGAAGGCGAGTATGTGGTCTCTAGTTTTAATTACTTTCCCTCTTTACTAGAACTTGAGAGGGTACGGAATACACTTCGCTTCCGATGAGTTGGCTACAAAGGGCCGCAAGGTGACCCGGTAGTAGAGGGGCATTATTATGCCCCATGGTATGACATAATGTTTGCGAACTTTATTACGGAAGGCCACTCTGCAGCCCCATACAGGCTTCTTTTGATAATGACTCCAGGTTAGGATTGACTAATCCCGTGCCATCTCAAAATATGCCCTGATCATGCCCCAGGTAGACCCCAACTGGGTACATTTGAAATCCAGGGAGATTTTGAAAACACTGGATCAAATTACGAAATGTATAAATTAAGCTACATGCCTTCAGGGTGGTCTACACTATCGCTGGACATATGCCTAGTTTTAGGACAAGCCCTGCGTCCAGATCACCGGGGCATGAGGGCAGATCGACAGTGGCAAAGTTGATCTAGGACATATGCTTGTGTAGAATAGTGAGCTCTGGGAGAGCAGGAGGTAATGTTTTTACGATTGACCTTGATCCGTGTTGATGTTCTGCATCGTTTGGAAAGGAAGGGAATTTGGGTGGTAATAAATACGGGGAGATGATAGGGGCTGCAATCTGCATCACTACACTTTGGCAGGGTGGGGAAAGTTGAAGACGTTTGTGTGAGCAAGCAGAATCCATCAATTCCGTTTGACTTTATCTCCGAATTTGTGTGTCAATACCCGGTGGGCTTTTGTTCATCTAGCAGGCATAAAGATTCCACCCGGCTGGGTCAATAGACGCTTTTTTTTATCTCTTACAAATTCGATAGTTTCTTTACTAGGAATCCAATCCATCTCTGTGAGCTGGGCTTGGGCTACACTTTTTTTTATAGACTACAGATAATTTTGTTCAAATGTCTGTTTGTCTGTTTTACTACTCTTCAATAACTACAAGACGGATTTTAAAGCTAAACAGTGCATCCGATTTCATAGACTGAATAGGCTAGAGAATAATATTTTGACCCCATTCGGGCCTGTCATTTACTAGTAGACTATGAGCTCATGAAGATCCAACAGGGTTTTGTTTAACAAGTTGGCTTGAAATATTAAACTGTAGGATTTTTTATTTTATAAATGTCAAAAGTATATAATGCATATTCAAATATATTCAAGTTTACAGACTATATAACATAACCTAAACTTTTGTTCATGTTCCTTTTGATACATTTTTAATTACGGTTTCAAGTATAATTTAAAACTGTTTTTTTATCTGCTATAAAGTGTGGATTGCAAACTGGAAGGATCCTGTAATTATAGAGACTAGAGAGGCGTGTGCACTTTCTCGTTATACCTGTGTTACCAGCCCCTTAGCGGTGTAAAGGGACTTTGCGGCGTGTCCGAGACTCCGAACACTAGTACACCTATTGACATTTAAATTTATAGATTATATTTTTTTAGAGGAAGCCGTATATGTGTCGGATTAGTTACATAGAACTATGGAGGCATGGTGGAATTTATGCTAAGGGCCTTTCCCTTCATCTATGGAAACCTTGAGGGAAACTCCAAGCACACACAACGATTTTGAAAAGTGCAGTCAACCATAGAATTTCGAAACACCAAATTGGACAGACGCAGAGAAAAAATTTTGGCAAACAAAAGTTGCCACTACTTAAAATTTAATTTTTACTAAGGGCCCTTCCCTTCATTTCTGGACACCGTAAGGCATAAAAACAAGTACTCTCACCGAAGATGTCTCACTTCACTTTAAAAAAAATAGAGTCAATCCTATTTTTTGAAACACCGAACTGGAAAGACCTACATGGGAAAAAAAGATTAACAGTAATTAATTTAATTTTACCGAAGGGCTCCTGGAACTGGAACCCGGTAGGGAAAACCCAGCGCATGATGTATCTCTTAATGTAATTTTTTCAAATGCAGTCAACACTTTTTTGAACCACTAAACTGGAAATGGAAAGACCTACATGGAAAACCCCATGGGGAAAAAAGTTGTCACTACTTAAAATGTAATTAAGATTTAAGCTCTCAAGTAGCCCAGGAAAAGCCCTAAAAATCCCACTTTTTAATCTCTCTCACGTAATTGTAAATACCAATTCAAGTCCTACATCGCAATGCACTACTAAATGACCCAAGGAACCACTCCAGAACGTAGACGAACAGCATGTCACATTATAAATGGCATTACCTTATCGATCGTGAAAGATCAAGTACAATCCACCTCTGACACTCTCAGACACTCTCAGACACTCTCAGACACTATAGACCTTCTATTTAAGGGGCTGTTCGTAAACTACGTAACGCAAAAATTCTAATTATGCCCCCCCTCCCCCTCGTATCCTATAAAAAATTACCGCCTCCGCAACCTAACCTAAAATGAAGTGACCTCAGACCCCGTAATTTTTTACGAACAGCCCCTACTGGTTTGTAGGTCGGTCTTGTTTTGAAGCCGCGTCTGGCGTTGAGAATAATTTAAGGGCCAGAGAGAGGATTTGAAATGTAAATGAGACATGAAGAATGATGATGACGGATTGGGATTGTAATGTGCGACATGTGGGTTGTTAATTTTGAAAGCTTGGATGTAGTTGCTGCACATCCCGAAAAGCCGGATCTGCTGGGAGATGAATCTCTGACATTATTATTACTAAAGTCGGGAGAGGGGAGGAATTATTCCTAAAGCCCGGTGGGATTAAATGCGTCTGAACAATAAATAGAATCTCCCGTTTCTTTATCGTTATGCGGAGTTAGATATTTAGTATTTAAATTGAGATTGGGGCACATCGGATCGTTTAAAGACTTTTTGAGCCCTTCCTGCCAGTAGATTTGTGTTGACTACTAGGGACACGTCATCTTGACAAAGTCACACGCTTTTTCTACCTCCTTTAAAATGGGTTTCGGATTATAAAGGGTCGTCTAAGAGTAGGATAATATTGGTCGGTGTTATTATGAGGGGGATTCTGCATATTCCCAACAACCCGGTTTTGCATCTTGTGGCGTTAAAAAAAAATTTCAATACAATACAATATTAAGGGTCGTATTTTGGCTATATTTTGAAATATGACAGCAAGTATGAAATTATCCGGTGCGTCTCAATATGAGGAGGATTTGGTGCCTTCTGAAAGTCATTATATTTGAATTTATCGTAATACCCGGTTTTGTATCGATTACGGGAAAGCTATGAGACACTAGTAAAAGGTGTAAGTAGCAAGTGTAGCGTTTTCGATTACTATAGTGAGTATACTAGTTTTGGGTCAGTCACATTATGAGGGGGATTCAGTGCCCTTCAATAGTAATTTTATTTCAAGGCCCCACCCAATACCAAGTTTCGTATTGATTGAGAATTGTCCATAAATTTTGGCATGTTCTACAAACTCGCAGCTTCCTGTTGAATGGCTCTAATACCCGGTTTTGAATTGTGCATATTATTTGGTATTCAGTACAAACTTGCAGCACCTACTTTCTCCTCTCCACTGAATCGTGAATCATGAGCTGTGAATCCGAGAAATAATTGATGACATAATTAAAAACAATTACCCACCCAGTCTCTGAGCTTCAAAATGATTTTAAACAGAGAACCCTTAAAAGAGACTACATGGAACAATGGAGACCACAAATCAAAGCCCCCACCACCAACCACCACCACCAACAATCACCACAGGAACATGAACATGACAATATGCTAAACATGATGTTCATGGAACAAGTTATTGTTCACATCCAACTACAAATATGCTGAGTGATACCCGGGTTTCAAATCTCAGACTTCAAGTACCCACTACCCGCGGCTTGTCTACTCAACCCATACCGAATAACCGGGGGTTAGACCCCCGCAGAACTGGTCGTTACGAGGTGCGGGTAGAACGTGATTTGTGCGCGGATAGACCGCAGGAGATATTTTATAAAATGAGCCCTAATGGCTCGTAAGTGGGCCTTTATGCCATTTCAAAGTACCTGTCCTGTACACTGTGAATAATTAAACAGTTTGTACAGGACTTGAGAACCCTGACGGCTTCTTGTGTGCTGACTGCCATTTCTTCAAGTGTGTGTCTTGTTAGTAGGGAAATAGATGGATGGCTTGCATGGCTCTCTCAAAAAGTTTGTGTCAAGAGGGGGTTTCTTGAGGTTGGGGATTGAAGAGTAAGGACTTGCTGTCTATGGCATCCTTCACAATGTCTTATAGCATTTGAAATAAAATTGAATCAAAGATGAAAGGAATGAAATACTCATTATGTTCCGGCTATTCTGCAAGGATCCATACTGAGTTTTCAAATCATTTCAAACTCCACCCTCTTCAGACTCCAAGCTGAGGGAGGAACAACAAAAATCTGCGAATGAATATACGCCGTAGATTATGACAAAGCAAAGGGTTATTCTCCATCAACGCTCTCACTACCACCAAATACACAAGGAGACGGAATCCACCGCTCCGTCCATGAGATTAGGTTAGCGCTGACGATGGATGGGGCAAGGTGAGAAATACTGTGCGGACCGCGCGCACTTATCTTCGGTTTTTGCACCAAGCGCCACAAAGAGCTTTTATTGAATCTAGCGCTGGTGGGGCAAGATGAGAAATTTCGCGCACGTATCTCGAGTCGAAGTGTCCGGAGAACACATGGTCACGAGTTTGTCAAGACGGCTGGAATTGGCATACCCTACAGTCTATCTACCCTTTGTTAGAAAATGTGGAGGAGAAGGCCCTCGAGATGCACTCGAGAGTCCGTAAGGTATTTATTGTTAAGCCCTCTAGAGACCCTTGTCTTGTCTATTAGTGAGTATTCCAAGGGGTCCTCCCACCACCAAATCATCTCACAGAATGTTTTCAAAAATCCGAGAATGTGAGACTTCAAAAGACTGAATGGATGGAAAGTGCGACGATCCCGAGGGGCTTTATAGTTTTTTTCCTTAAGGATTGAGCTAAAGGAAATTGGGCGAGGCGAGGGATGAAAAGCTTAAAAAACAAGCCTTTTTAAAATGTCCAAAGTGTTCCATCAATTCTACAGCTTATCCTTGAGCATTTAATTCACTGTACACAGACACACACACACACATTCGAAACTACATGCACAATACTATCAGACACGACGGACATTGGATCCATTTTCAGTGTGTGCACCGCCACCACCAAATCTCCTTTGTGGTCCTGAGTCAGTCCTGACAGCTTAAATGCACCTCTTTAAAAAAATCCTTCAGGGGTAACCTTTTTTTGTGGAGACTTTAATTTATAATCCACTACTTACAAAGGATAGCTAAAAGTCGATGCCCGAAAAAAGAGCTTGGACTGTATTTCTGAGAATGGTGCGATCGTCCGTGTACTTTCCCCACTCGTGGAGACCTGTCACCTGTCAGTCAAGTCGAACTCGGGGCCGATCTCAATGAGATTGGTAAGTGTGGACCCTTTCACCATTAACTGTGAAAGAAATTTCCACTTTCAACCTTACCCGGTTCTCCAAAACTCTAAAACTCGGAGTGTTTGAAAATATCCGATTTTCAAATCCGGCTGGAATAGCCAGAGTTATTTGATTTTCATTTTCTGTCTCACACTGACAGATTTGGAATTAGAAATACTCATTAAGACCTCAAGATTTAAGACCACCCGATGCTCCGAAAGTTTCTGTACAGTCGACAATGTCGACAGGTTAATAGCCTTTCTAAATGCGTACCAGTGTGTGTGTCTTGTAGCTTAAAGTAGATGATGAGAATATATAGCAGCTTACCTTCAATAACATGGAGATGGAGATCCGACTTGTCCATGTCGTACTTGAGTCGAAAGTGCAGCCTTCCGAGTGACCCATGTCCATTCGTCTTGCCAATAGAATAGGACGAGTTGACAAGAACTCCATTCTCGCCTGGCTTCTTGGTCTCGTCGGACAAGTTGGTGATGCGTCGGCACCCGTCCAGGAAGATCGTCACGTCCTTCTTGAGGTACAAGTCGAGTTGGATTGACCCGAGGAGGGGTGACAGCGGCCCTGTGGACGACGGTTGAGAGCAAGAGGACATTGACCCTCCGTCCGGTGACTTTGGACTCGGTAGGATGAAAAGGGGCGACAGACATCGAGACGCTCGTCTGTTGGAATAATTTTCCAATAGGTTTTATTATATTAATAAAAAATATGGATTTCATTATGTCAGAGGGGGGGCTTAATATTCATATTCGGAGGATCTTTATGCAAATAAGGTGGATAGAAGGGGACGGACTGTAGCTCTAAGCCTTTTTCAATTACCTCAAGAGTCGGAGGTCGGACAATGAGCCAAGGTCAGGTTTATCCCACTCGTGTCTACTCTATAAAATGCTGATTAAATCTAAGCTTATATTTACTGAAGGTCAACGCTATTTTTTAGTTAGTGAGACTGCCCTGACCTCCCTGCCCAGTCAATTTCAGACCCCCTTTAAGTTGATCGTAGGCTTTAAGTTAATCGTAGGATCGTAGAGCTCAGCCTATTTGATCGTCTGCTCCCCCTGCAGAACTGCATTATGCCCCTTGGTTATGCATTGGCCCCTGCCAAATGAAACTAACTAGACGGAGAGACGGCCCTTGGGGGTCTTTGAGCCAGCAAGTAAAGCATACAGAAAAGTCCATGGGAACTATTTAGAATTTATAAAATGGATTATTCAGCATCTTTGTCTCTCTCAAAAAGAAATCTGTCAAAGGTGACTCTGAGTTTTGTGAGCTGAGACGAGATGATATTTTTATAGCCTATTTAAGTGTATGGAGAACCTTGAGTGAGTGCCCCATAGTCTGTGACACACACTCTAACTCGTTCGCTTTTATAAATAGAGTGAAGAGGGGATTATGGGGCAAGAGAAATACATAAGGGTCACATAAAACAGGATAAAAAAATAAACATGAGATATGAGCCTTATAATATTTACAAACCTCCTTGTTACAACTTCTTTACGAGGATGTTATTGGGGTGGAATATGGAATTTGTGCGTCGTACAAAAGAGCTACTTTCTCATATCCACATTTCGATATCGATTTCCATTTCGTTTAGGAAACCCTAGGACTTTCATATGATAAAAAAAACGGGGAATTTTGATTTCGAGGTCGCTTCAAGGATTTTGAAACACAATATCGTCTAACTTACAATACTCGTCCCTTACATTACGTAATAAAAAAAAAGTTGCTCACATCCAATAAAGTCGATTCCATTCTCAGATTCAGGGGCAAAGGCTTTGAATTGCTGAAGTAACGAGGACAGGGAAAAGTTGGATACCTTGAGGATCGTATGGACTTTTACTATGTGGGACATGTACAAGAGGACAATGTGGAATCATCTCCCCTAAAATCCCAAACCATCCCACAGCCAACTCATCGATTAAGGGGCACAATAGGCCCATATCCTTCAAATCCGATTACTCTCCTACATAATAAAAGGAGGAGGTAGGACCTCGCAGCCTCAGCCTCCATTCCCTCAACAGTTTCTACTACTGAGGATCCGAGGGTTTCGAAGGGACCTGGACAACCCGGGATCTTTCACTACCAGCCACCACTGACCACAATTTGACCATGGTGGACCGTCCATAAGCTTCGCTCCGTGCAACCCATTTGTGGTTTAGGGAGTCAATTAACCGTTCAAAACGAATATAACAAAGTAGCGCAGATAAGGCAGGTCACGGGGTCACTTTAATTTTCAATTGTCCTTTTGGGTTTTGAATATTCGAAATCGAATTGACTTCCACCCAATTTAAAGAAATAAAAAGACCCTCAGGGGTACACCCAAAACATTAAAAATTGACTTGGCCGTAATTTGTGGTCTGGACGGACGGACAGACAAAAGAAGATCTACATAAAATCGCTTTGCTACTCAATAATGGATTGAGACTAACGTAGGTTATGGAAGGTAGGGACTGCAGACAGGAAATGGGTGAGTTATCGTGTTCTATGCCTTTCTGTACGTTGGACCATAGGGGAACTAGATGGGATGGTATTTGAAATACAATGATGATGATGAACAAGTTCCATAACTTCATGCCTATCAACCCCCTCCGGTCTCTCCAGGCTCCGGTCTGGTGGGATAGTAAAAACTTTTGTATTAATCAAAAAGAAGGCCTTGAAATGCCAGATCGAGAGCTACACACGTATGTCTATCTGGAATAGGTGGTGGTATGGAATACCTTCCAGATGTTCGGATGCTATTAGAGATGAAGAATTGGTGGGGACTGGAGGTAATAGTTTCGGATAATAATAATAACCTATGTGGAGAACATAGTAAATGATATTTAATGATCTCTTGTCCCCAGACAACCTGACTCAACCTGGGCTAGAGGGCTCGGGAACTAACAAGCTTATATTTCCACACAAATAGATCAAAGATAATTCTTACAAGGGGATTTGACGAGTAGAGATGACAGAGACGTTGGGTGGGACGCTCTGGGAATCGGGGGGTTCAATGGGGTTTAAGGGGGGGTTATAGGGGGGTTAGGGGGCTTTAGGAGGGGTTAAGGGGGGGTTGTAATGAAAAAGTTTTTTCTTCGGATTATAAAACCCACTGGAGATGCTTTCTAATTCCAAAGTTTTGCGTGTGTATAGTTTTGAGAATGCTTGAGGGATTTTCCCCCCTTATTTTGTTGTCATTTTGTCTAAGTTTAACTTTTAGAAAATTCTCTTTGAAATTTTGAATATGTTGAGCTGCTGGTGGATTTTTTTTTTAAATTAACTTAAAAAACATAATTGAAAGAAAATGCTTTTCCTCTTTTTTTTTATAAATTAAGCTTTCTCAAAATTTGAGTTTAACTTCCATTGTAAGTTTTTCCCTGTTTTGTCTTCTAAATATAATCCCTCTAAATAAACATTTATTTATCTTCAATATATTAGAAGCCAATAAAATAGTTTCGAGCCTTGTCAATCTCCATACAACTTTCCTTTACCCATTTATCCCATATGCAATGTCTCGGGTGGGTTCTCAGTGATACATTACATGAGTTTGAGAAATGATTGAAAATATGTCAAAGGAAGATTGGAATCTTTTGGTTTAATAAACCGGTGGTGGCTGTACATTATATATTGTCTTTACTTCCTATGAGTTTATATAAATCCAGCAATTCAAGGATACCAAAGGCTTATGCTATGTAGATAGACTCTATACTAAACTCTTCAAAGACAAGGCATCAAAGACTTGGCTTGGAAATGATGACATTTTAGCTCACTCTAATCTTTGCACAGAGTTGGATGAAGAGGATGGGAAAGATGAGAGAGCTTCTATTTGCCAACCCAAGCTGTTGTCAAAAATATTCTGTTTTTTCATAAAACTTGGCGAAAACACTTTGGACCTATAAAAAGTAGTAAATCCCTTAAGGTACTTGCTTCATTTTACCTAAAGTCAAACGACGTGGCTCGAAGCTTTCATTTCCACATAATTGTAATATATTTTAGCACAGATTATCATCCTATTTAACTAAAAGGTATCAAAAAAGCTTTACAAGATACGAGAGACTAGGGACTCTAGGGACCATATCGATAATGCTCAGTTCTCGTCTTTCTCCAATGTTAATTTAAAAGGTGAGTACGTCTTCAGTTCGTCACACTACGCGATATTTAAATTCGGGACCCCAATCCAATATGACACCTCTTCCAAATAAATAAGTAAGTGTGGAAAACTGTCTTTTCAAGCTGTCCAAGTGCAGAGCCAATTAGGAATCTCCATCTCAAAAAAAACAAATCCGGTTCTGCATCCCCTTGTGACATACTTGGCCTTGTCATCCCCATTTACGTCTCTCTGTCTGTCTGTCCTCACAATAAACAACTGTTGTCATCCTATTCCGTACGACTTCACACATATCTGTTCTACAAGTTAGTTAATTAATAACTCGGAAGATCGAACTAACGGAAATAAAAACACGCTAGGGTCATTATGTGGTGATTTAAATCAGAATTTAAAATCATTCAACTTTAATGATTGATTGAGCCCTTGTTCTGAAGTTGTAAATACTGTCCGTTTTTTTAATGCTCAGTTCATCCTTTGCACTTGAGATATCAACCCACATTCTCAAGACTTTCGAATAAGCTTGGAATAAATAAAATAAATGCAATTAAAACCCAAATTAATGATTGCATTTCATTCACGTTCAAGTCCTACATGTCAAACATGTCAAAAGTCAAATGAGCAGCTGAAATAAAAACTTGGGTTGTGACTCAAGGAGCCGAGGATCTCAGAAACATCTCCAACCGTATCCCCGGAAGAACGAGACATGTCTTGATCATTGAAGCCTTAGTTACACAGATCCCCTCTGTCACCAATGACATTTACAGCAATCAAACCTGTCTAGACTTGTCATGTCAGTATGTCACCCGTCAACTGAGAACCTTCTCTGCATCCGACAACAAACCCCGAGATAGCTCAACTCTTTTTATTTTAATTCCTTTGATCAATAAGATCAATTCCGTGTCTAGTGGAATCTTGGGGGGTTGGGGGGAGGGGGTTATAAATCAAAAGAACTTCTCTGAATACTTACTTAGGGATGAAGTTTTCCAATGGGAACGTTTTTCTGACAGCTAAATTTCCCCCACAGAAGTATTCAAGGATTTAAAAAAAACCGAACGGATTTGAAATCCGGATTTGAAACCGGATGATGCCAACTAAGAGCTGGGGAAAATCCTTTAGAGATGAAAGAGTTGAAGGATGGAAAATAACTGGTTTTAAACCCGGCTTGTGAGTTGCTACTTTGTTACCCACCTTGTGTACAGAGTAAAGGAGACGGGCTCAATTTACCGCTTCTAGGAAAAATGTATTACCTTGTAGTAAAAAGAGGCAGATTCCATATTACATTTCCCATTTAAAAAACCTCCCGTGCAACTTCATTTAGCCCGATTCCCTAAATTTCCATTTATAAATCAATATTAAATTTCCCCGTTATAAATCTGTATAAAAATTTTCGCAGAAAAACCAACAGTCCGACTATCCCCTTCGTCCAATGAATTTCTCATACTACTAACCCTAAACAGATGTATCTCACCTTACAAGACAATCGGATAAGTTGGAAGACGAGTTATCGCGTCGACGGACAGACGAACAGATGGACACAGACATGATCCTATAAGCCCTCGGAGTCTGACTAAAAAGCATATAACTTTCAAAATCTCTTGTACTTTACAATTCAAAGGTATTTAAATACAGAAAGGGATCCTTTCTCAAGGATTATATATTTTTTAAAACTACTGACTAATGAACCCGGCCTTGTATGCTCTTTCAACGTAGTTGGATAACATAGGGAGGCAGGTTGTTAAATGCATTCTGAGAATTAAACCGTAAATGTAGGAACCGGGCATTACAGAAATTTTAATACGGACATTACAAGGGGGTATAAAATATAAAGTTTCTATAGAATTTGATTACTTAGTGTTCAGCCAGTTTGCCTTTGCTACTACAGAAAAGCCAGTGTGAGTTGAATTACAGGTGTAATATTTTAAAAGCCCGATTATGTTTTTTTTAACGATTACTACCCTATCGTAATGCGGGTAATTACTTAAATATAATGACAAGGCCTTTTATTGGTTCCTGGCACGTTGTAAAAAAATCCGTCAAATATTCTGCTCAAAGCCCAAAAGAGAGACATCAAAATACTTGAAACTACCCGGAAAATCCGAATTTTCTATGCCCTGTAACTCCCCAAAAAATCTAACATAGTCCCACTAAAATCCTACTAGATCGGCCTGGGATTCATGTCATAAGTGCTTAGTCCAACGTTACTAATGCTGGAGAATTAAATTCCATACAAAATTTATCCAGCTTTTCCAGCTTCCCAAACTTTACAAAAGACTCAGGGCGGTGTGGACGGAAAATTCTGAAAATTTTAATTTAATTTCTTCCACATGGTCGAAATCTACCCGGGAAGCTGGAACAAAGTCAAGCTGATTCGGGAACTTATTGTACTCTGCTAGGAAATTATCCGGGTAACAAGTCGACCAGTTTGAAATGAATACACACACACCGCCTTTGACTCTTGATTACATGGCAAACAAATCCTCAAATTACGTCCAGAGGAACTTCCGAAATTAGAGACTTGCTAAACTCGTCCCGAAATCAAAGGGAAATATAGTCTGGTATTTATGGGAGATCAAAGTGAGCCGTAATCGGGTAACCTGTGCATGCCACTCTTATTTAATAGAAGCACATGTTCTAATAAACCGTTCAACGAAATAGTAAAGTATCGACTGTTTTGAGTAGATGTCAATTTTCTGGTCTCAAAATGACCTT